>CAEGAF010074786.1:0-18763 GCA_903067075.1 Micropoecilia bifurca | reverse complement strand
GTAGCTGCGCTGCTTTACCTGCTGTCTGATCCTCCATGTCTTTTTACTGCCGTGAGCCTCGATGTAGCCAAACTCCGCCATTGTTTTTATGTCTATTAGCTTCGTCGTGTTGATGCATTTTGACCTGCTTCTATTTTCCGCCGCAACACGCAAACGTCCTCATTCACGCAGTGCGTTTAGTTACACATCGCTTAGGATTTGTTGCTGCACGTTTGCGCAGTGAAGGAAAGACAAGACCAGCTGGACAGACAGGCTGGGAAATGAGATGCAGGTGATCGGTATCGGTAACAGAGCCAATGATCGGCAGATCCCGATCATCACCGATTTCACGGAAATCGGCCGATTATGATCGGTGACCGATCGATCGGCACACCTCTAATATTCACCCCACTGTTGCCAACTCACTGTCTTCTTGCTATATTTAGCAACATTTCAGACAAAAAAAAATCATGTCAGCCAAAATCAAAATGGGCAGATCAGGCTTTTTAAAGATCGGTAACCAGGGATCGGCCAGAAAGCTGCAATCGGTGCAGCCCTACACACATATTCATGACATTCTTTGATTAAATAAATTTCTCTTAAGTGTAACTCCAATAACAAAAAAATTAATTTATACCAGGTGAGTCTTTCTTCCCTAGAATGTGGACTGGTACTGGTACTGGACTAATTCTGAGCCTTCAAATGATTTTAACAGTAGTTTCACATTTCGCTGTTTTGCTGCTCAGCAGCAAATAACATATCCCCAACATAGAGCAGCTCATCGATGTAGCAGCCATGTAGCCTGACGTAAAGACATTTTGCTAGACAATATCAAACATTGAGAAGTATTAATTATTGTTATGAAACGTTATCAAACATGGCATTTGAAGGCAAAAATACCTCAGAAATATCCAGACCCAACCATGAAAATCAACTCATTTAGAGTTTAAACTGAGCTTCACACAAACACAAAGACCCTACCATAAATGTTTGGCTGTTCAACTGGACTGTTCAAGGTCGCTATCAAGCTAATTTTCTATTAGCAGTTCCACTAATCGTTCTGATAAACATTATATTACATTACCAATGCGCATTAAAACAAACTTTTATCTTGTTTTTTTTCTATTCTTCTTCTTTCATTTCTCTCTCCCTGAAGGATATGCCATTTTTTGAGATGTTGATTTGCTAACTTAACTTCTGACCAGAGCTTTGGGCGTTTGGATGCTCTGCTCATAGTATGGCAGCTCATATTACCAGCAAAGCGTGCGGTACCTACCACGGCCACCCAAAAGCAATTTTCTTTTTCTTTTTATCAATAGCGCTTTGGAGCTGATGTCATAGTGTATGATGTTCACTATATAAATGTGTGTCAGATGTGCAGTTAATCCTTCCCTGGTTGTGGCTTCAGTAGGCTCCACTTCTGCTTCTGAGTCTGACTCAGGGGTGCCACTAGGAATCATGGATCCCCTGCCAAAATATTTGTCTGGACCCCCACGCAGCTGCTGTTACAATTTTTTGAGTCTATTTGACCCATAAAAACCGTTACAATTTTAAAGGCTTGCATCTGCTTTGCTTTCTTTGGTTCAATACTGATACTTAGCACAACATTTACTGCTCATGAATTTAACATCCAACAATCCACATCCAGTATGTAAGTAAGTTGCTTAAATTTTTTCTTAGTTTTAGATACTGAAATGTCTCCCCATGAGCACCAGTCAAAAGCAACGTGCAACTTCTCTTAAATCTTTCCAGACTTCTCAAAAATGTTATGTAGTTGCATTTTATTCAAGTTGCAGTACATAACTTTAATTTAAAAAAATGTTTTCTCCATATTTGTTAAAGCTGTCACCATGTCATATCTAATCAATCTCCTCCATCTCCTTCCTGAATTACTATTACTGGTTAAAGTGATGCACCGTTCTGACCAAAACAACCAAATAGAACTAGTAGGAGGGTCTTAGCGCTCTCCATTAGCCTCATTAACTAAATGTGCTAATGGTGGAGAAAAAACTTATTACAAGAAACCATTTATCTACTATCATTGGTAGCTATGCTAACTTAACTGAGCCTTCACAGTTTGAATCAGCACAGCTTTGTGCTATGCTAGCTGCAGCACGGCACAAATCAAGGGGGAGGAAGTATGAGCAGCACCACATGAGATTGTGATTGACATCACTAAAACTCTCCTGCCTCTGACTGGTTGTTTCTAGATAACCCTGGGAGAAAGCCTAAAAAATAGATTTTTCACAGAATACCTCTCATACCATACTGTCACAACATAATTTTTAAAATAATTTATTTTTTAAAACATATGAGAAAAAAATATTTATATAAAAGTGACATTGTAATTTGGGCTGCACAGTTGCTAGAGCTGTTGCCTTGCAGCAAGAAGGTTCTTGGTTCAACTCCTGGCCCCGTTCATGTCCTCCACTGACTGCTGCCAACAGCATCACTGACTCTAAAGCTCTCCAAGCAGGAACAAACCAAATAACGCAGGTAGGGGGGTTCAGGACAAATATAGATGTGTGTTTTTAGGTCTGGGAGTGGGAACATTACATTTTTACTGCTAAAAACAATCTTTGAAAATACAATATGATTAATTTTGTAATTGACAGGGCCCTGATTTTTTAAAATTTCTATGAAAAAAAAATTGTGGAGGGCCCCCTGTTGGTCAGGGCCCCTAGAATTGTCATCACTCCCCCCCACCCCCCTATACCGCACCTCTGGTCTGACTCAAGGGTCAAAGATGGAAGGCTGCACCCCTGTGCCATGTTAGCCATTAGCCATTTTTATGTGTCTGAGGTGGTAATGTAAGTACTGAATAAAGAGGGCTTGGCCAGCAGCAGTATATTAGTGCTAAAACACCACATTCCTAAATGAGATCAAAACAAACAGAACTGATCTGGTGAAATCTCAACTTTGGGAAATCTCAATATTTGGGAATGATTTTGTTTATTACATTTAATGAACATGTTTTGCAAAGCATGCAAACATATCCTAGCTTCCTCAAGGAAGTGTAATAGTAGACATTTAAAACTTTATGCATATTTGGGATAATCCGGGATGTAAAAGGACAAAACAAATGTCCCTTCCTGCTGTCTGAGGGCACAAAGAAACTCATGTTATCCACCAGCTGCCTGCCCAAACAGGCTCAGGTATTTCTATTCAGCTCTGATTAATTAACTTTTTATTATGCTTTAAATTCTTAATTACTAATTGTTCAAAGTACAATAAATACACATGATTTGACGTTGGAAATCACTTTTTGTAAATAGTCTTGGGCAGAGAGCGGACACTACATACACAGATGCACGTCACAGGTTATTTTCAGACCAATTTTTCCAACTACTGAGTGCATTTCAGTAGGCAGGTTTATTTTTTTAATTTTTCTGTATTTTCAATGTCTTAGATATAAAACAAATTGACTAATTAATATGGATATCTTTGTATGGATTATTTCATGTTGTTTCCAAATTAGATGTGAATACCTTGAAGCAGAGGTGGGGTCACGTGACTTGGACTAGAGTCATTAAATCAAGATTTGAGACTTGACTTGAAAAAATGCTCAAAGACACAGACTTGACTTTGACTTTCACACCATTGACTTGGGACTTGACTTGAAGCTGTTTACTTGAAAAGACTTGATACTTTACTTAAAGTCTTAAAATTTAAAACACATTATTTATAAAATGGCTCCATTAATTAATGTCATTCATTGTGTATTAACAGGCGCAGACCGTCCCTCTGTTTTTCCACACTCCGTATGCATGTGGGCGTAGCTGCAGCACAACCAATCAAATTAACAGGATTTAAAAATAACGGGAGAAAAAAAACGAGAGACAGAAAAACGCTCAAAGCAGATATGCTCGTTAGTAATTTTTTTGGGTACATCAGTTATGAAATATCCAACTAAAAAAAGAGTGAATTAGCAAAACCAGTATCTCAAATGTTGACATTTGAAGTTGCACAAAGAGGTAAGTGGTACTTTTCTTTTCAGACAACTGACTAGCTAACGTCGTGTTAGCTACTCTTAGTGATACCGCTCATCTTTAATTTGTATGCTATGTTTAGTCATGCTGTATAAACTCGGTGATTCAAATATATCCACAAATAATGTGCACTGTGTTAGCTCAGGAAAGAGAGACACAAATTGTGGCACTGGCAGCTATTGTGGCACTTCCGGTGACATCTGCCACAAGAGCCATGACCTCATACTGGCACCTGCCGAGGGCTGCCGCGGCACTTCCGTTGACAGCTGCTTAGCTGACACATGCTGCAGGCATGTGTCAGCTAAATTATTCATTAGAATTTACTCCCCTAGATAATGAATCCTTAAAATCCCTTGATTTTGAGCTCAATGCACAATTATTCTCTGAGGCTATATCCGGTATGAAAGGTGGTAAGAGCCCAGGACCTGATGACATTCCAATTGAAATGTATAACATTTTTCAATCCAATCTGATACCTCCAGAGCTTAACATATATCAAGAATCTTTTAAAAGAGGATCTCTACCCTCCCCCACTTAATACAGCAATCATCTCCCGTCTTCTGAAGCCAGGTAAACCTGGAACTCAATGTGGCTCATATAGGGCAATTTCTCTTATTAATAATGATGTTAAGATTTTGTGTAAAGTGCTAGCTAGGAAGTTGGAGCTACTTTTACCCATGATGGTCCACCGTGATCAAAATGGTTTTGTACAAGGAAGACAGGGTTTTCACAACATCAGATGGGCGTTTAATGTAGTTTTTGAGAAATCTGAAGTTCCAGACAATGCTGCAATCCTGTCACTGACCCAGAGAAGCTAATTTACTCAAACCCATAAGCTAAAATCTTAACCAATGGCCTAACTTCATCTCCCTTTAAACTGAAACGTGAGACAAGGCAGGGCTGCCCCCTTTCTCCTCTGTTGTTCACACTGGCCATTGAACCTTTTGCTCTGGCAATTTGCAAACACGATAATATAACCGGCATAAGAATAGGGAACTTGTAACATCGTATAGGCCTGTATGCAGACAACATAATCCTGTTTTGGGTAACACCATGCCCACAATAACTAATTTAATTAAGTCTTTTGGAGTTTTTTCAGAATATAAGGAAAATATTGCTAAATATTAAATAATGTATCTATCAGAAAAAGAATGTCTCAATCCTCCAGTTTCAACTCCATATGTCAAAACAAGGATTTACCTATCTAGGTGATCCTAGAAAGTCACCCCTACAATAAAATATCATTCCAACTAATTATAACCGGCTTACAGAATCAATTATGCAATTAATAGAAAGATGGTCCAAACTACCATTTCGTAATAGGTAGCGTCAATAATAGCTGTAGGTACGTACATTTTGTTGGATGGGCCGGTCCCTGGATCATCCTCAGACTGTTGTGCTTGTTTAACAAGATCTTCAATTTCCCAGGTCACCATACCAACCGAACAACTAGGTGGTAGAATGGGGGCAGGCTCCTTCTCAGAGTCGTCTGGGGGAAAAAAGTCTGGATAGGGCATCTGGCTTCACGTTACGGGATCCTGGGCGGAAAGAAATGGATAAGTTAAACCGAGAGAAGAATAAAGACCAACGTGACTGTCGAGGATTGAGTCTTTTAGCTGACTGGAGATAAGCTAGGTTTTTATGGTCCGCCCAAACCACGATTGGGAGAACTGCGCCCTCGAGCCAGTGTCGCCACTCCTCCAATGCCAATTTGATGGCAAGTAGTTCACAATCCCCAACATCATAATTTCTCTCCGCCGGGGACAGTCTGCGGGAGAAATAGGCACAGGGATGAATCTTGTTATCACTTTCTGATAGCTGAGAGAGAACGACCCCTACTCCAGAATCTGAAGCGTCCACCTAGAGAATGAACTGTTTAGTGGGGTCAGGTTGGATGAGAATGGGCGTGTTAGCAAAAAGGTTCTTTAATCTGGAAAAGGCTTCATTGGCTGCAAGGGTCCAGCTGAATGGAGTCTTGATTGAGGTTAGAGCAGTTAAGGGTAGGGCAGTTTGACTATAGTTACAAATAAATCGTCAGTAGAAATTGGCAAACCCAAGAAATCTTTGGAGTTGTTTCCGGGTTGTAGGAGTGGGCCATTCTAAAACTGCCTTGATTTTTTTCCTCCGCTGGTCTGACCTGTCCACCCTCGAGGACGTAACCCAGGAAGGAGACCGATTGTTGATGAAACTTACATTTCTCCACCTTTACAAACAACTTATTTTCCAGGAGGCGCTGCAACACTTGACGAACATGGTTCCTGTGTTCAAGGAGATTCTTAGAAAAAATAAAAATGTCATCGAGATAGACGAACACGTTACGAAAATCCATTAGGACGTCATTAACAAGAGCCTGAAAGCACGCTGGTGAGTTAGTTAACCCAAAGGGCATCACTAAATACTCAAAGTAGCCAAACAGTCTTAAAGGCCATCTTCCACTCATCCCCTTCTTTGATGCAGAGTAAGTGATAGGCATTTCTAAGATCCAGTTTTGTGTACACCTTGGTCCCTTGAACTGGCTCAAAGGCAGAGGAGAGGAGTGGCAGAAGGTATTTGTTTTTAACAGTGATTTGGTTCAGCCCTCTGAAAACAATGTAGGGTCTTAAAGATCCGTCTTTCTTCCCTACAAAGAAAAAACTGGCTCCTAAAGGGGAGGAGGAATGGCGGATTATGCCAGCAGCTAGCGACTCCTGTATGTATTTTTCCATGGTCTCTCTTTCGGGTTTGGAGATGTTGTAGGGTCGACTGTTGGGCAAAGAAGCCCCGGGTAGCAGATCTATAGCACAGTCATATGGTCTATGGGGAGACAGGGACATGGCTTTAGTTTTACTGAATAATTGAGCCAAGTTGTGAGATTCAGCGGGGACTGAAGAGAGATCTGGTGGATAGGCTTCATAATTGTCTGCCGGTGGTGGACCTGGCGGAACGGCAGAGCGGAGACAAGACGAATGGCAGGTTAGAGAACATAAATCAATGTGTTGCCCAACCCAATTAATATTGGGTTTGTGCTGTTGCAACCATTCGAAACCCAAAATCAATGGGGTACTTGCAGTGGGAAAAACATTAAATGAGATGCACTCGTTATGGTTGCCTGAAACTGTTAGTGGGATGGGTTGGGTTTGGTGAGTAATCTGTGGGAGCATCTTGCCGTCAAGGGCTAAAACACAAAGGGGAACAGGAAGACGGACTGTCTTAATTACCATCTGCTGCACAAAACATGAATCCAACAGATTACGTTCACATCCAGAATCTAGCAAGGCGGAAACTGGGATGGATTTATTATTTACTAGAAGAGAAGCAGACAACAGTAAACGAGGTGAGTTTATCAAATAAGCTGGCGGTTATTTGATGGTCCGCCAGCTCCCTCACCTTTACTGGCAGACATTGGCTTTTAACGGCAGAGGACAGAGAGAGACGAAATGACCGGCTTCGCCACAGTAGAGGCACAACTTGGAACGCATTCAACACCACCTCTCTTCTTGAGACAATTTCGTGTGTCCAATTTGCATGGGTTCAGGGATGGATGAATTTGGTGAGGGCTCAGCCGGGTTGGTGCGGCTAACGATAGCAAGATGTCTGAGTGGAGGATTTCGATTGCCTCTTTCTTTAGTTTGGGCTCAAAACCTATTATCTAATCGGATGGACAATTTTATTAAGTTCTCCAGAGATTCGGGTTCATCTAAGGTTGCTAATTCGTCCTTAATGGGATCGTTTAAACCGTTTAGATATGCACATTTGAGCGCAACACTAGTCCATTAAGCAGCAGCCGCTTGGATGCAAAAGTCAATCGAAAAATCTGCCACCGATTGTTGGCCTTGTCTTATCTTTAACAAATCTCGGAAACTAAGAGCCTTATCTGTATCCTGATTGAATGTTTGTTTGAACTCAGTTATAAATTCCGAAAAAGTGCAATTGTAGTCAGGGGATGAAGAGAATTTAACCTCTGCCCAATCCAAAGCGCGGTCTGACAAATGTGCAATAATGATTGAAATCTTAGCGGAATCGTGAATGAATTTATGCACAGAGTAGTTGAATTGAAATGTACATTGCATTAAGAACCCCCTGCATTTCTTAGGATCTCCATCAAACCTGGGAGGATTGGGCAACGGACAGTCGGAAAACGCGGGCTGGACTGGAGAAGAAGGATCTGGAGCTGAAGGCTGGGAGGATTCTCTGACAGGATCAGGAGTCAGTGGAAAATGTGAGCGAAGAAAATCGGTTAGTTCGGCCAGGCGAATTGGTTTCAGTCTGACGGATACCCAGTTCTTGTAAGCAGCCTCATGCTTCTGTATAGAAGCTTGTTGTTGGTGAAGAGCTCTCTGGATAGTTTGTGCTGGATTTTCAGTTTGGCCAGAGTGTTCTGTCATGATGGGTTTAATACTTTTTGTGCACTAGGGGTTGAACGGCTACATATTTTTTAAGGTCGACTACATCGTGATAATAGTCGAGTCGATGTCGACTAGTTGCGATGACGTCATAGTGACGTAATCTCAAACCTCTTCACAACTATTTGGAGGCTTTATGAGCTATTTTCACAGTAAATATTAACCCCTACACCCTTTTCCCGCTTTTACTAAATCTATTATGCAGAATTAAAAGAGCAATAAACAGATAATTCTTCGTGAGCAGCAGAGAAAAGTTTGTTACACAAAGTCGGGTCTGACTTTTTTTTCCAAACACCGGCTGATACTGATGATCTCTGGATAGTTACTAGTATAGGAGTCGAATTATCANCGTTTGGTTAAAGTTGAATTCAACGAAGCCTCCCGCTGCTCCTCCGCCCGATGCGCAGCAGGAAGCTCTGCTGACTTAGAGTCGGTTCGGCTCTGAACCGACATGCAGACGGAGGCAGAGATCGACTCTATCAGACCCTCAGGGTGAAGCTTGGACTTAGTTGCAGATGTTGTCAAACCATATTTTTATAAGACCGCAAAGCTGCCAGATTAGAAGCTTCAGTAGCAGGGTGACGCTGATCAGTTAGGGGTAGTTGAGGGATGAAAAAACCCCCAACATCATGTCACATTGTAGCACATTACTCCTGTAGTCTTTGTTTTTTTTAAGGATTTTTTTGCACTAGTTTATTTGACAGCAATCTGATAGTAAGGGGTCAGAGAGAGCGGAGAGATCTGGGCCCAGCGACTGGAGGACGGGAGTCTGACTCCTGACTACCGCGGGCTAAAGCCTCTATATGCAGGGCGCCGCGCTAACCACCGCGCCGCGCTACGCCCCTATTGCGGGAGCCTATGCAGTAATTTACAGTTTCTCTTTGTTAAATTATTTACATTTTTATACAATTTGAGCTTTCTGGCGAACTCACCTAGTCCTCCTTCTTTCATTTCCTTGGAAAAATCTGTTGTCACGTGATTGCGACTAGTCGACTGGCCCAGAAGAAAGTCATTGCAGAGAAAAGAATCGACTAGTCGACTTCTCAACTAGTCGGTGCAACCCCTATTGCCCACATGCAGAAACACACAGAGAGATGGATGTAAAAGATGTTGATTGCAAAGTACAAAATCAAACAAAGAAGCTCTGCTTGAGAGGACAGCGGGTTGGAGTCTGGGTGCGTCTGCACACAAGGGAATAGAGATGTTAGATGGTTCACAGGAGGAGACAAGGAGGTAACTAACGACCTGGAGTTCAGTTCTTACTTGATGTGGTTCCAGATAGAGGAGAGAGCTATGGAGGCAGGCTGGAGAAGGACCAGGCATTGGAGGGTGGCAGGTCAGATATGTCCCCACAGGGGAACTTCAGAGCAGACAGCAGAGGCGTCGCGGAAAAGGTTTTTCCTGGACTGGTGGACTTTAGGAAACCAATCCCAAGGGCCTCAAAGGATTCCTGAAGGAGAGTTGCAAGTGTAGGGTGAGAGCCTGAACAAACTCGGGTCAAAACACAAGAAAACTTTAGACTAAATACTTTGAGGAGCTAGAGTACCAAAAACTGGCAAACACTCTGGAATGCAATGGATTGGTCAGGACGTAGATACGGATGCCTGCTCCGGTAAAATGTTTTCAAAATTTCCCTAAGGCTTACACTTTTCTCTCCTGGTGCTTTTGACTGATGTGGCACGACAGGATAAAGTCACGCTAAGACGTATCTTTTTCCATATATTTCTGAAAAATGTCAAACCTGAGCCCACATCATCTATCTCTCATTGCTGTTAATACTGTGAGTGGGGTAGAGATATGAAACGCGGGGATATCTGAGAAGACAAATAGCCCTCTCATACGCTTCAAACGTTTTTCGAATACATGGCACGGTTCCTGAACGGGAAGGGGTTGATCGAAGGGCTTTTTTGGTTTGAAAACTGTTTTTCTTTGAGAGAATTTTCTCACACTTTGGCTCTCACAGCTGCAGGGGATTAATTAATTACCATAGTAACAGAATATAGAGCCTGGCACAGCAGCTGCTCAGGACTGCATGCCATAATATAACTGTAGTTCTATCTATGGGCAAGACTCAGTTAAAAGAGAGGCCACTACTTGTGTTTTGAGCATCATACAACTGATTTAACACCATAACTATTACACATGGGATTAGTTTGGCCAGTTAAATTTAAGCTGACAGAAAATTTCAGGAGAAAAGCCTTGAAGAATATTACATCATAGTAAAACCAGTTATCTTTTGGCCATTAGATAACTGGTTTAACCAAATCACTGTTGCACATGGCATTAGTGTTGACATTTCAAATGACACTTACTACAAAATTTCAAAATAAAAGCCTCAATAATACTCTCAGGTAAGTAGTAATATAAGGTTTTATGATCGTTTTTCCTCGACATAGTTCTAATATTAGATTAGAAGATAATAGCATCTATATAATATTAAAGTGTTTCTGACATTTTGCTTATGTTTGAGTTTTGAGTATCTCAAGTATATAAATTCTGTCTCCAGCATACTGTCTGACAGAGAAAGCCAGCCCAGGTCCAGATAATTAATTACCATAGCAACAGGTCCCAGAAAGTGTCAGTGAGTTGTCTCACAAACAGGCGCCGAGGCAGGTCTCACAATGCATTGAGGGAATAATAAATATTTCTTGTGACTATTTATATTTTGTATATATAAAATTATTTCTCTTAATTTTTTAGTCTGAGTTAAAATTCTTAGTATGAAGCTTGAAAAATTTCGGCAAATAAACAATTACCAACTGTCTTTTTTTTTATTTCGGACCGCGAGTGAGAACCACATGTGCAAAGCTTATAGTTGTCAGTAAAGGACTAAGTTTCATTAACCACTGGGTTCAGCTGTTGTACTGTTGCAGTGAACTAGATCGTGCATTAATTTTAACAAAATTAATGGTTGTCAATGGTGGTACAGCTTTGTTAACATGTTTCTGACTCTCCACAGGTTTTTGACTACAATTTAGCTCAGCTTAGCATTGATGCTAATATTAAGCATCAGAATGCTTTTCTTACTTATTAGCAATGTTTTGTATACTGAATGGAGTAAGTAATGACCGACATGTCAATGATGCCAAATATGCTACTGATCGTAATCATGCTAAGATTAGCATTTTGGCTAATTTCACCTTATGCATTAATTTTAACAAAATCAATGGTGCAAGTACAGCTTTGTCAACATGTCTCTGACTCTCCACAGGTTTTTGACTACAATTTAGCTCAGCTTAGCATCTGTACATGTGATGTCAGGTATCCTGATCGTATTTGTGGAACTAAAATTCACAGATTTCTAAAATCTGAAACGGAAAACCTTGCTTGGATTAAACCTTATTACGACTGCATTTGCAGATCAACCATCGTAGGGTCAATAAGAACAAAGGAGTGTCTGCTTGTGTAAGTATTACTGCTTTGCTTTCTTTGTGTTTAGTAAATGAAAAAAATAGTCAATAATGAACACATCCATTATGAAAGCCTTTTAGCCAAGTACAGCATAATGGCAGCACCGATACAACTTCTGCACCTTGAAGCCTGTCTGTTACAGTCTTATGTTAGGTGAACAGATCAATATGCAATGTGTACCGTATCTGACATACATTAAAGATTTTTTCACCTGAAAAGGCTTTTTACTAAACTGTAATCGTGTTAGCAACGCTAATCTTGTTAGCCAAGTTAGCACCGAGTACCGTGTATAAGACACACTCGACCCCTCAAAACCATGAATGACCGACTTATCCAGCCTTGCAAGAACAATAGGCGTCAGTGATCTTGTCCACAGCTATATTTATGCTGAGGGTGTGAAGATCTGCTGTTTTTCTCATCGACCGCTAGCTTTTAGCTGTGACGCGCACAATGTTGGAGGCATCGTGTGGCTCAATCACCTTGATGCCGTCCAAAAAAGATGACATGAACTTGTTGGTTCCCCTGTCCATTGTCGTGGCTGATATTTTGTGAAAATATAGCAGAAACGCTACACTAATCGACTCATAAATACTCTTCAAAAAATACGGTGTTTAGACAGGGCTACCAAATAATGTGAGACATGCAGTCACGTGACACTTTTGAGGGGCGTTTCTGGGCGGAGCTTGGTAAGGTCCATTGCATTGCTAATGATCTGATCCAAATAGTAAAGTCATCACTCTCTTCAGGTGTTTTCCCTGAGGCTTTGAAAACAGCAGTTATTAAACCACTGATAAAAAAGAACAATATAGACAAATCACTACTGCAGAATTACAGGCTGATCTCCAACCTCCCATTCATCAGCAATATTATTGAAAAAGCAGCTTTTTTCAATAACTGAAAAACAATTTTAAACAATTAAATAACTTCCTAATAATAATGAATCGCTTTGACTCCTTCCAGTCTGGTTTCCATGTTCACCACAGCACGGAGACGGCCCTTGTAAAAGTGTTCAATGATATCCACATAAATACAGATTGTGGGAGAACCCCAGTTCTGGTTCTGTTGGACCTCAGTGCAGCTTTCGACACTGTTGACCATGACATTTTACTGAATTGACTGGAGACTTGAGTCAGACTCTGCGGTCCAGTGCTCCACTGGTTTGAATCCTACATAAAGAACAGGGATTTCTTTGTTTCAATCGGAAACTTCTCATCAGAGAAGTCAAAGGTCACATATGGGGTACCCCAAGGTTTAATCCTAGGACCCCTTCTCTTCAATAATTATATGCTCCTAGTGGCTAAGGTTATAACAGGAAATAAGATTGTCTACCATAACTACGAGGATGATAGACAGATCTACATCACAATGTCACCAGGTGACTCTGAACCCATCCAATCACCAAATAGATCCTTAGAACAGATAAATGTGTGGATGTGCCAAAACTTTCTCCAACTGAACCGAAACAAATCTGAAGTTATTATCTTTGGACGTCTTCACAGGTCTGACTAATAAATTAATCAAACAGCTGCAGCTCGCGTTCTCACTAAAACCAGGAAGATAGGTCACATGACATAAGTTTTAAAGTCCCTTCACTGGCTCCCTGTAGCTCAAAGAATAGATTTAGATATTTCTTTAGAGTTTTGAGAATCCTTGTTAAACAGTTTTAACTAAAATTCTTTTAAAAATCTCTTTAATGTTTTTCTCTTTATTTTTAAATTTCTTTTTAATTCTCTTTCACACTGTTTCTTTTTTTTAATCGCTTTCTCTTCCTCACTGTTTATTTAATGTCACATGCTGTTTTTATTTTAATTATGTAAAGCACTTTGAAATGCCTTGCTGCTGAAATGTGCTATACAAATAAAATTTGATTGATTGATTGCAGCCTTCTTTAGTATTATTGCTAATTTTTAGCATCAGAACGCTTTATTAAAAATTCAACCGGCACACTTTGCCATGCCCCATAAAATTTCTGCAGGAATTTTCTAATTTACTTTATGTTCATTTATTTATTTTATTTAATTATTTATATATATTTGTATAGTAGATTTCTTTATCTGGGACCTGAGTAAAAATTTCGTACCACAATTCCCAAGGTGGTATGACAATAAAAAAATCCTTCTGTTTAAATTATTTGACAGCTCAGAATCAGTCCAGTAACAATCCACATTCTACGGGAGAAAGACTCACCTGGTATAAATTACAGGTTAGCTATGGGAGCGTAATTCAACTAGCTAACTATTGAGTTACGCTTAAGAGGAATGTATATAATCAAAGAATGTCATGCATATGTGTGTAGGGCTGCACGATTGCAGCTTTCTGGCCGATCCCTGGTTACCGATCTTTTAAAAACCCTGACCTGCCCATTTTGATTTTGGCTGATAGTGACTTTCTTGCTATATTTAGCGACATTTCAGACAAAAAAAATTAATGAGTTGTAACAGTGGGATGAATATTGTAAACTGTAAACGTGCAGACATGACCTGGTCGATCTTTCAGTCACACCTCTCACTGCAGAGCTGAAGAGGACAGAGGCTGGATTTTAAACCTTTACTGACTAAAATAAGATCAGGGGATAAGATGGGCTTCACATATAAGTATTGGCCGATCACAATCCCTCAAAATTAAGGATATCAGCCCCCAGAAATCAGCTGGTCCATAAATGTGTCCTATATTATACATGTATATAATGTAAACAGCACTGCCAGAGACCAGAGATGCAATAGGTTTATAGCAGGTGTGTGAATGATCTAATGATCGGACTGCTGATTGCAACCAGTCCACATTGTTAGCAGAACTAGAGGGCCCCAAAACCAAATTTTGCTTGGGGTCCCATGGAGGCTTGGGTAGGTCCTGGTGTTCCTGCTAAATCCTGAATATGCCCAATTTGGGTTGTCTTGGGTCTTTTATCGCAGCCTGTGGGGTTTTTCCCTGACTGGGAACGAGAAAACAACCTGTTGAATGTGACAGGTAGCCAATCAGAAAGCGCGACGTCAGAACAAAGGGGAATCCCAAACAGCTGACATATCACGCAACTGAGAGTCTGGTGGGTATTGGAGATTATATGTGAAAATGTTTATTTTTATATGTTTATGTTTATTCAGTTAAAAATGTTAACTATGAAAAAACATATTCACTTCCAAGTCATAGTGCAGTAAATAGAGCGGCTGCTCCCGTCGTCTTTTATCCACTGCCTTTTCTTTTTGTTACGTCTTCTGTCTCTTAAAATGACTCCACAAACTATCACTATTGCTTCTTACATTGTCACCATGTTTGGTTATTCTAAATTCCCGCTATGTTGGAGGTTTTACTGGATTATCCTCTGGAATTGGGAAGTGGAATCGGTTCTTATGTGGTGTGTTGCTCCTACCTGGTGGCTGAACACGAACCGATCCAACCTGTTGTACTTTTATCAGCTCTGGTCACAGAGATTTGAAGAATCGGACAACAATTCTCAAATATTGCCGTCTAAACCAGACTTAAGACTCACAAGCTCTACTCATCTCCTCTTGACCACTGCCCAAACGCTCTCTTACTCTGGTCGCTATGGTAACGTTTACATATGCGCCACAAAAACGAACATTTTACTATAGTGAAAATTTTAACTCACGATAATGACTAACAGCCCTGAGCTTGTTTCTCTGCAATGAGATGGTCTCACCTGGGAGTGACGAGAGTCAATGACACCTGAAGTGTTGCTTATATCCACAGCCTGTTTGGTCTCTATGTAGCGAAGCAGTTTGAAGCTTCATTGCCTCATTAGCAGCCAGTTGCCACATGTTACGCAGAGCGGCTTGTAATGTGAGACTCACCTACTGGTCCGGTATAAATCCATCCTCCTGTCTCTCTGGACCTTTTCCCCTTTGCAAAGAAATTTTCCAAAGACATCTGATCCGTTTCTTTCCATTTTGCTGAAGATGGGCTCAGTGTTGGCGCAAGTAACCTAGTGAATCCGATTAACGGATTTTCAAAATAAAAGATCCTCCAGACTCAAATAACACATACAACGGAAATATTTAATTTCTTGTCTGGCCCGGTACCAATTGGTCCGTGGCCCGGGGTTTGGGGACCACTGCTCTACAACATTCTGGTAGACTGCTGTGGTGACCTTGGATTTAAGAAAGCAGAGTCTACCAATAACTGCAGTGGATATTGTGCACAAAACCATGACTATGAATATTTCACACTGGACCTCAAGCAGTTTTGGGTTCAGTTCCTCACACGTCCTCCTCCAGACCCTTGGACCTTGATTAACTTGTAAAAGTTTAAATTTTTTAATAGAATTATGGAAAATAAACAACTTTTCCATGATATAATTTTTTTGGAAAGGATCTGTATTTTGGGGAAAAGGTTAGATGTAGCAATTTCAACATTTTAGTAAGATCCTGTTATAACAGAAATAAAGCTTGAAAAAAATGCAACTTTCAATGCAACTTCATTTTAGGGCGCAACAATCACAAAAAATGTGGCATGATGTAGGGACTAAATTGTCACTAAAGACATCACTGACACACCCCAACGTCATCTTCTTCTAGGTTCTACTACAGATTTTGAGATTTATTGGAGTGGTATTACCATGCCCAACTTAATAGTACAAGCCCTAGTGATATTTTATCAAGCCAGCATCTACTGTCAAAATAAATAAAAACCACCTGAAATTACAGAGATTTTTTTAGAAATTAAGTGAGGACTGATAGCTACACTATTTTGATACCACATACAGCTCTTATCCCAGGGAAGTTATGCAGATAAAAACTTTCTGACATGTTAATTTCTTGGCTTTTGATTGGTAGATTTATGATTCACATCTATGCAAAGGCAGCAGAACAGAGAGCCTCTGGAACTGGGGAATCTCCAGGCCCACAATACTGACGAGCTGGTTATAATAATAGCAGCAATGATGGAGAGCTGTCACCTATGATGGATGATGCTGAGGGTAAACGGTCAGACAAGTTCCTCCGCCTCACTGTTCATCTGTCTTCACAACAGCTGTTCTGCATCTTGCCAAAGGGAGTGAGGGGAAGTCGTGTCGCTTAGGGGAAGTGACAAGGCTGTGCCTGTACCTTGAACATTATCACCAGCTGTTTAAGGATGAGCCAGCTCACCAGGAGCAGCAGGATATCCATCCTGCATGCCTTCAGCGGATGTTCACTGTAGTTTGGCTTAGACTGCTCTTCTGTATCCATTTAATTTTCTCTTCATGCAGATGTGATTTGTTGTGTTGTTATCAAAGGAAATACTGCAAAGAAATCTAAGATGAAAATTCCAGTCTTTTAAAGATGTGTTGGTCACAATTCCAACTCGTCTTCAGGCTGAGTAGGGTTTACCCTCTGCAAGGCTGAGTAGGGTTTACCCTCTGCATCAATATAGTCCTTTATTTTATATTTTAGGTATTTAAATTCATTTTCAAAATTCAGATCTGCTGAGTCCAGGTTGCCAGTTCATTCTGTCATAGTGTGTTGTTGAAGTGGAGCCTTCGCAGCAGGTGAGAAACGTTTTATATTTGAGAAAATGTAATGAGAACAAAATAAACCTGAATCCAACTCTAGAGGAGTACAAAAACAATCCAAAACTGAAAACACGAGGATATCACAAGAGAACATGAGGGAAATGATGAGATTAACTGGCAAGTTGACTGAGATAGAGGAGCTTAGATACTGGGAGTTAGAAAGTGGAAACAATGAACTTGGGCTAATGAGCTAACTAATAGGTTTGAGTAGTAGAAACTGGAGTGAGGCTGAGGGTCAGGGAGAAGGTGGCACAGGAAAGCTGCGTAGATATACAAGTGAACACAAAAGAGTGAGAAAAAAAAAGGGAGCTGGAAACAATTCTAACACTAAAGAAACACTAATCTTTAAGAAGTCATGAACCAGAAAGAGAAAAAAAGAGAGGAAAGGAAACTATGAAAGAACCAAAACAGAAACAAGGCTGATCTAAAAATAATAAGAAATAAGGAATACATAGTTGGAATAATTAGGACTAAACAAAGAAATAACCTAACTACAATCACTAAAGAACAGTACAGACTCAAGCATAAAAGTATAACTAAACCTAGAATAACAAGATAACTAAAAACACTACGAGGGACATAAGGAAAACAAGAACAAGACAAATCTAACCAAAATAAGTAACATC
Organism: Micropoecilia bifurca; assembly: GCA_903067075.1. Classification (NCBI taxonomy): domain Eukaryota; kingdom Metazoa; phylum Chordata; class Actinopteri; order Cyprinodontiformes; family Poeciliidae; genus Micropoecilia; species Micropoecilia bifurca. The sequence goes on along the minus strand of CAEGAF010074786.1, from coordinate 870 downwards.
AAGTAATGGAACTAGAGAAACCATAAAAAGCTAAACTAAAGTGAACAAGAAAATAACTGATAAAACACAAGTACACAAAAAAACAAAACCCCATCCCAAAACACAGATTCTTGACCGATACAACAGCCTGCTCTTCAACAGATAAGTGAACGTCAGGGAGCGTATTATGTAAAATAGAATTTTTTGAGCTCTACCTTGTGTTATAATTAGGGGTGTAGTGATACAATAATTTCACAATACGATATTCTGGTCACGATACGATATGTATCGCGATATTTGTTGGGCGATACGATTCGATACGGGGGAGGAGCTGATGCGGGGCAGCTACTCACAACAATCAGAGGAATAGAGTCCAGATCCAAGTTCTTGGTCAGCCGGGCTGAGGTCATACACAAAGGGGAAGATTGCAGAGTCCGAGGGAGTAGGCGTCAGAGAAACAGGCGAGGGTCGAGATCCGGGTAGGCAAACACAGCAGTCCGACGTGGGTCAGGCAACAGGGGCAAATCCAGGGAACAGGGCGAGGCTGTAACACATGGAGCGTGGATGGAGAGCTAGAAACTACTGGCATAAAGCGTTCCATAATCTGGCAGTGTGTGGGGAGCAGAGGGAGGTTTAAGATGGGAAGCAATCAGGGGGCGACACAACTGCAGGGAATCAGGGACATGAGGGACATGACATGGATGGTCTCAAAACAAAAACACTGGGCGCATGTCACTATTACAGGAAATCCTCACTGCGCCGTGGTCTGGCTCCGGGTTTTTCCTCTTCCTGCTCCAAACACAGCGCCGCTTCGGATGTTATCAACCCATGTTTATTCTTCAGGTAATCCTTAATATACAGAACAGAAACCGCTAAGCTAAAAACTAATTA
>CAEGAF010074777.1:0-22316 GCA_903067075.1 Micropoecilia bifurca | reverse complement strand
GAAGATTTTACATTTCCAAAAACACAGGAATCTAATGTTTCGTTTGGTTTTGTATGTTTGGAAGCTCATTCCCTCTCGCATAATAGGAAAAGCCGGGGAATGGCGGCGCTTTTGACATTTCTCCGACATTCGGAAAAATATGGTTTACTAATTTTAGCATAACTCCGGTTATACTTGGCCTATTACACAATTTAAAAACTGGTGTGTAGTTTATAATGTGCACTTTAAGCTCAAGTTGAAAGTGAGACTGAGGGAGGAGGAGTCTTGCTGCTACGCCGTAACAAATTAGACGTTAATAAGAGCTATAAGGCTATGGATCCCTATGGTTTAAAAAAATCGATACTCGCGGATGAAAAATCGATACTTTCCGAGCGCGGAAAATATCAATATATATCGCCGAATCGATTTTTTTTTTTTTCCTACAGCCCTAGTCAATATTGATCAACATTCAATATGTGACATTTGCTCACACCGCCACTGCAAATGTACTTCTACTTTTAATTTTTTGTCCATAGTTTTGGTGTTGAAACCTCTTGAAAATGTTATGTTCTAGGTTTTTGGTGCAAAGTAAAGATATTTGATTATGGCTTAAATTTACCATTCAGCAAAATATGGAATGAAAAAAAATGGCATTTGTTGAAAGGTGTAGAAAATATAACACGTCTCTGCTCCACCTTAATAGATGAGAAGAAGGCGGAGAACCTCAGGCCCCAACATGATGAAACATCCCTCCAAACTTTAGAAAAGACAAATGATGTTGCATTCATGCACAGAGTGCTGCTAGCCTTGCACACCTGTCTCTGACTGTTTGTGTTGGATTCAGGTTAACAGCATGAGCAGATTGATTCTTACAAAACTCTAACTAATAACCTCATACATCTACCCCTAACTGTTTGTACCAGTAATAAAAAATATATATATTAAAAAAAATCACAGTATCATCCTTTCTACATAACTTAAGGTTAATTATTGATCATCGGATGTCTGCAATTTGATTGTGCTTAACATTAAATATCAAAGAATGAAAATTGGACAAAGTTTTTTTATAACAGCTATATTTATTATGCACAAGTTCCATTTTACTGAAACGCTCATTCTTTTTCACTGTAATAAAATATTCAGAAACATTGGAATTGATGAAAATGGCCCACTTCTGCGTCATGTAGTTGCTGTTGTGTTTTATTTAAACTCGTCTCGCAAAAGATTAGAGAAAAGGTTGCGGGTACATCTATGGGTGTTCATATCTGTCTGTCTCATTCTTAAACGAGCTTAAGGAAAATATGTGTCATCTTCTTTGAAATATGTTTCTGAGGAAAGCATTTAACTTGTCAGCCAACTGTGTCCATGAAACATAACCAATAAGTAGATTCTCTCTGGTAGATCCATTTTTTTCATCGGTAATTTTGTTGACACCTTCACCTAACAACAACTGAGCGAGGTGACACACTTAAGCTGATAAACCTGCATAATTTACAAGATGAAGCTTAACTCTCTCACCAAAATACATCTGATTACTGAGGTGTTGCTTAATGCAGCTGCTTCGCTTAATAAGTGGGTTCTGTAAGAAGTTGTGCTCGTCCCGAAAGCAAATGGTAGCATGAATATCAACAAGTCCTCTGCAAAACAAATAAGAGACTCTCGGGTTTTAGCTAGCAGGTGTCTTTTTGTCATTCACCTTTGTGCAAAAGTTGTTTTTTTCTTGTCTCGCGCTAGTTAACTCCCGTTGCTACATCCCGCCTGTACAATCTGCTAATTCTCACAGGTACAGCCTCACACTTTGTTCTGTGAACTCAATTAACACCATCCTGCATTTTCTCCTTAGACTTTATTTTTAACCTATAAAACTAATTGATTTCATGTTCCAGCCTGGCGCAGCCAATGCACATTTTACTCTATCAGAGTAACCCGTAAATTATCAGGCCAGTTTGGTATTCAGCAAGGACCATGTTTCAGCTGCACTTTGAGTTATTTCCAGACTCAATCAGGGTAAATCCTGAATGTTACAGTTGCTTATAAGGACTGAACTGTAATTGTGACACTGGAAAATGAAAAAATAGTAAGTATCATGATTGTAATTCATCAGAAAAAGTGGTGTTAGTCTTTCAATTTCACTGGGAGGCAATATCTGTCCAACTATTCTTAAACAACTGGATAAGAAGAATGGAACGGTTATGAATGGGAAATTATTTAGATTCCACAACTGTCTTAAAATAGCATCCACTGCTAAGATAACAAGCTAAAGTTAAAGCATTTAATAATTTATATGCATTTTACAATCATGAAAAACAGCCCCAATACATTCCTACTAAAAAAAACTTTTGATAAGGACAATAGAGTTAGAAAAAGGTATCTAGGTTGTTTATTGAACTACACCAAAATGAATGAATGGATTGTACAGGAGTTTATTTTTAAAGAAAAGAATGAGATGGTTTTATATACTCTGCAGGTCTGTTTTTGGAAAATGTAAAAACTGCTGTGTGTCTACTGAACTCTAAAATTAGTGTCAAACAGAGTTATTTGATAAATTTGTAAAACCATTTTTTTTTTTTAAATCTGCATTACAAAACTTGCTTTAGAGCCCGAGGCAAGAACAATGCAGTACCACTTAAAAGTTTTAAGAGTCTAGACATGGTGAAGATGATTTGTAGTTCAAAGCCTCAGCGGAGTTTGTGGCACCAAACAAATTGGTCTGAGTATTTCAGAAATTGCCAATTTACTTGGAGTTTTACACAAAAGCACTCTCGTAGGTTTACGAAGACAAAGAGGAAATGCCCAGTGGTTGGTGTATGTTTGAATGGAAATGCCTTGCTAATGTCTGAGGAAAATGGACAAATAGGCAATTAAAGGCAGTTAAATATCCAACTGTCACAACGAGGGTTTGCACAGGCTAAGACAAATCAGACAATATCAAATTTAAGATGTTGCCTGGACTGATTCAGCTACTGGCTTCAGCTACATTTTACTGTGTGTTCCAGTTACCTCTGAAATCAGAAGTCGGAGTTAAGGCAGGGTAACTAGTGAAATGCACCATACGTTGTCCATTGGTTTGCAAAGTTAAGTCACAAATTGTACTTTTTATGCCAAGCTTCTCTATTAAAAGTTTGTTGGCTTATTTGTTTACTTCTGTTTCTGGGAGGGGTTTTTTATTCTGTTTGAAATCAGCCAAAAGAACCTTAGAAATTGTTTTATTTCTATCATACCATACCTTTCCTGAACTTGTTTAGCATTACATCTCAAATTCCTCATAAAGATTGCTTGTCTCACCCATAGCCACAGCTAACATTATTTACTCTATTTTTGGGTACCAGCCTGTTTCACAGGGCAGGGAATTTTCTTCTGGGAAATGTGTTGCTGCCTCTTGATACTGAGGCACAATGCTCCAAGTGTTTCCCTTCACATGACTACAGTATGTAAAAGAGCTTGACTGTCATGCTTTTTCTTGTTGCTTTAACCTACATATTCATCATTTACTGAGCTGGATGTACATTTTTAAGTGAATACTTATCATGATACAGAAAATAAACATTGGCGATCCATTATATTTAATGTGATGCTTGTTTGCTGTAGTAGTTTAAGCATTATTAAGGCTTAGCAAACCAATATGCTAATTTAATTGTAAAGACATTTATGAACTGATTTTTATGTGAAGTTATTACACCTGAAAATTAAACTTAAAGCAAAGATAATCAAATTTTGAACCCAATTATCTAAGAGTCAATGAAAAAAAATCTGAAAGTCATTTTGAAAATAAAGCAAATTAGCTTGAAATATGCAATATATAAAAATCCTACAAGAGGCAGAAAATAGTACTGAACAACAAACAAAGTCTGTGTGTCCCCGTGTATCAACGTGACCAGCAGGGCTGCTTGTATTGTGAAAGGGGATCTACAGAGAGGAAGTGACACAGCCAAACGCCTGTGTCCTCTGCTTTCTTCTCAGAAATATTAAATCATTTGTTCTACATATTAGTTGTTTACCACTGAGAACTTTTAGCTCTTTTCAAAGTGTAAAATGACAATTTTCTAGTGTGTTTCAGTGATTTAAGGACATTAGGAAAGGGGGACTTTAAATCAAGAGATATAAATTATTTAGTGGGCAACTAGACAAATGCCTTCTAGAGAAAAGAGTCACAGTAACAATAACAGCTATGCTTGGAGAAATTAAGATGGACCTTTTTATTTTAGGAATATTTTATTAAGTCTTGGGCATTTGTAGTAACATCTTGGCTTGTGCTTCTTTTACTACTGGAGATACTGGGGCATTGGTCAAAGTAGATGAAGTTTATAAACTCGACTGCTAAGGGTGGTTGACACTTGGAGAGAAAAAAATGTTCCAACAGAACAAACACATTAAAGTTGCTTTTTGAATGGAAAAAGCAGGCTAAGATCAAGCTTCTTTGCAAAAACTAAAGATATGTGGACAATGTTCAAGTGTCTTGTCAGTGCCAGAGCAACCCATTTAGATTGATTCTACCAATGTTGCCACAAATGGTGGGAAAAAAATCCAACTAATATGCCCAGAAGCTTATTGACGACTACAAAAACATGTAGCTGCAGTGTAATGTGCAAAGACACGTTTAACCAAATATTAGTAGGAGTGCATGTGTTGTGATTTGAACCACCATATGTAATTATGAGCATGTGTGGATTAGAGAAAACCGACAGCAACTTTAAACATGTGAGGAGTGAATGACAAACATCTGGCTACAACCTAGTAATTGTCCCAAACAGAAATGTTCCTTACCGTCTGGTTGTCCTCGTAGAGTTTTAGATCATAGCCACTCAGCTCAACACAGAATATGATTGCAGTCACGCCCTCAAAACAGTGAATCCACTTCTTTCTCTCCGAACGCTGCCCACCTACATCCACCATCTTAAAAGTGAGCTCCTTGAAGGTGAACTTGTTCTCCACGATGCCTGTGGTCATGTCGCGGGAGCGCAGGATGTCCTCTACAGTCGGGATGTACTCGGGTGCGGAGATGCGGTCCAGGTCGTTTAGGTAGTAGGCGGTGTTGTCCTCTAAGTGATACTCGTTGGAGCGCTGAAAGCACTCCTGGACCCCTGCATCTGCCCACAGACGTTTCATCACCCCCAGCAGCTCTGGGGTGATCTCCCCTTTGCTCTCAGCCGGCCCTGTGAGGGCAAAGAGTTGAACGGCGTCGTAGGCGCGATCGGGATTACGAAAGTCAATCTTAAGGGTGGTGAGGGCTCGGATTATGCGGGTGAGAGAGTCGATGGCGTTGTAGAGGATGAGAGGCTTGTACTCCTTGCAGGCTTCCAGGTTGAAGCCACCACTGTGAATGATTTTCATCTGCTTAACAATGGTGCTCTTTCCGGAGTTGCTGGTGCCCAGCAGGAGAAGCTTGATCTCACGCCGTTGCCGCTGACTCTCTGAGCGCAGATGGCGGTCGATCCGCCTGGAGCGCCGAGCCGCTTCCTTCTCCTCCGAGCTCTGACGGCATCCCATGGTCCTCCACCACGTCGTTAGCACAAAGGAACTCGTGCTGCCTCTGGATGGGAAAGCAAATTATGATGAAGAAGTGGATCAATAGGAGGTGGTGGTGGCGGCGGTGGAGGAGCTGGAGACTATTTCTGTAGCGTGCAAAGGATTCAGGGAAGGATCCAGACACGAAATCAGTGATAACACGAGACAGCAAAGGCACCACACGCAGGAGTGACTCAGGAGTATTTCATTCTTTTTCTTCAGGGGCAGTCTGTGAGTTCTGTGTAGGCAGAACCCAGACTTGTGGGATGCCCACACAGTCCCTGGCCCTGAGGTCGGACTGCCTGCTGAAGCCAACAGAGCTGGGGTTCATAGCAGGGGCTCCCCCTGAGGAAAAGCACTGGTGAAAGGCTGGGGAAAGGTTACTGTATGTCAGCAGAGAAACGACTTTGACTTGATGCTCGTGAATATGAAATCCCAGTCACTCTCCTCCCACATGGCTCTTGTGCTGTGTTGTAACCATGCACCTCCGTTCGATATTTAGCCAGTTTTGTTCGATCCAGGTGATGAAAACTTTTCCTCCTCTTCTTCTGTTAGATTTCTCCCAGAGGACAGGAACCCTGCCAACACAGAACATGGAGAAAAAGATTTTATATTTTCAGTTTCAAACAGTTTTCTAATTAGTAAATTAGGCGTAGAAGGAATACTCAAACACTCCAGGAAATCTGAGTTTCACCCTAAAAGTGTATCGTACTTTAAAATGCCCTGTTTTCAAAATTACATTTGTGAAACTAAAACTAAAACATAGAAAGTTTTAACAATCTGTCAAAACAGAAATGTCACATAATCACATGACAGGTATTTTCTATGAATTGCAATTTTATGCTTGTGTTCAGGCATATCTGTTTAATCTTCCTCCTTTGTCTTCAGACTTAAAACAAGACTGGATGCACTCAATGTGATGTCATTTCCTTCTCTCTCTTCCAGAGACACACTTCTGTTAGGGGAACAGCAGACAGCTGAATAGGAACAATGCAAATTTTAGTACAATAAAAGTCTGTGTACTTTGTGTTTTATAAGTTGAGTTTGAATATGACATAGTTTCAAGTCACAGATTTTCAAAGTAAAACTTTAGATTAATGTGACTTGTCATGGACGTAGGATATGACTTTACTTTAATGTTTTTTATATGAAAATCAATAAACAGAAGCAAAAATCATAAAAAAAATTTCAACTTGTCTGTCATGGCATCCGAGCACCTAAAAAACACCAAAAACATATTTGTATCCCGTTTCATACTTTTATTGCTCCAAACTCCGTCTGTTTAAGCTCCCTGTAGTACTCTGTCAGAAGGATAAAATAGTTTCTACATTAAAAACAGTATTTTGCACATATTCAAGTTAAGATTACCATTAAAACTATATTCAGTGACAGTACTATTAGAAAACTTCAAATTGTTATCTTTGTCTGTACAACACACAGAATTACACGAGTAGTAGGTTGTGAAAGTTTAGAAACAATCCTTTAACTCCCAAAGATCACAAAACATTAAAAGTAGCTGCTTTTTGGATGTTTTACCTGCACAAGGGAAGCTTTTGAAAAAGGTTTTGTCTGCGCTTCATGTAGGAGAAAAACACAGAAGCACTCCTCTCTTCCAGCGTCAAATACTAAGTAAAAACTCAGTCAGATTTTTGCACTCTTGGTTTGGTTTGTTTCTTTACCTTGTTACTAGCTTGACAAATTCTTTTAACTCTCAGCATTGTATCTGGTCATGTACTTAAAGTCAACTGTAACTTCAAGGAGATGGCAAATATTAACAAAATGTACCTATTGAAAATAGAATAAACAGAATGAAAAAACCTCATCGCTTATCTAAAAAAAAAAAAAACACTAGTTGGGAAAGTGGGAAAGGCTGGAGGAAGAATGAAGGCCGATTTCCAGCAGCATAATTTCAGCTCATCTTCTCTTCGGTAACCAACATGGCATTAGCAAGGTTTTTAGCTCCACCGATTATGCAGAAGCACCTGCACAATCAAAAATGCTAACATGACCACATCTGAAAAATAACCTCAAAACACCAGTTAAAAATCAGGTTGCTAAAGCAAATCATGTCAACTGACACAAATAGATTTAATCCTTCTGCAACCGCAACAATAAGCAGTCGCCTCATTTCTTACAAAGTAAAAATGTGGAAACCATAAAACAAATCCTATGATGTTGTGATTATATTAATTTTTATTTCAGACCATTAATGCTCTTAAACTCTGTTTAAAATCACTCTGATAATCATTACTGATATAAATTTGTTACTGATCGCACTTTAAAAATTAGGTAACTTTATGTTATTTAAGGTAAAGTTTAAACAGTAATGATTTCTTGGTTAATGTCAAGTTGTTATAACAAAGACATTTTAAATAATGTCAACTTTGTATAAAAAGTGTCATAATTTAACGAATGACGCTTTATGACAAGAGTCATAAATATTCGTGAAGGCTTATTCATGTTTACGACAGGTGTTATGTCATGTTTATGACAGTGTCAAGTAAGTTATTCACCCCCCTTCAAATAAAGTGTTACCAATTATTTTGTTGTCATGTTCCAAGATTTAAAGTTAACAAAAAATCTGAGGAGCTTAAATTGAGAGATATTAACCAGTAGGAAAGTTACTGATCAGAAAACATGCCGTTCACTTTGTGGTTTATTCAGAAAGCTCCATAACACGAGTACATCAGGCCCCACTTCCTGTATTGGAAAAACTATGCCAGTACCATGCAAAGTTCCTCCAGTGGAAACACATCTGTGGTTAGAGTTTGTGCTTCACACCACTGACTTGTGATGTTGTCATCTTACAACAAAAACATTCAGTATGAAGCTATAATCTCACTTTCATTTAGTCATCTTTCTTTATTGTTGCCACACATTGTTGCTGGGTTTGCACAGGTTAAGGAGTCAATGTGCGACATGTCTCTTAAGCTCTTTTTGCAACAAATAATTAACATCAATGGCCTCCATTTTTTACATTTGTTTTATCATGTAAAAAGAGACCCTCTACATTGATGTCTCATAAAATAATCAATCCAAATTATACTTACCGAGAGTCACTATGGTCAGCTAAGACATTATTTTATGTATAACATTGACAACACAATCAGTTTGTATTATAAAGCATTTTCAAATGTACACAATATGGGTTAATTAATCTGGAAATACTTTTCTGCATATTTAACCATACTGAATAAAAATGTACTCTTACTACAGGATTTACATATCGGATATTAAGTTTAATATTATTTTTTGTTATCCATCCTGTATTGTTGATAACAAAAAAAGTTTTACACTACTGTAAAACATTGTACCTTAAATATTAATCAGCAACCTGACCTACATATTGAGACATTTTCCTCAAAAATGGCGTGTCAGACAGTTCCTTTTAGAAACAAGTGAGTTGCAATCTGATGTCTGAAACTTATTCTGTGGCCAGACACTCTGTTTACTGGTGGGTGAGAACTCACCACAGAGGAACAGTGGTTGCAGGGCTGGAAATGCACGCCAACCTTTAGGGGTTGTTGTTGCACGGAGCTACTTAGAAACAGTTTTGCAGCCATCAAGTATTAAATACTAAGAAGTGCTAGAGGGATCTAAAAATTTGAATGCCAAGTCTTGCTTTCCCGTAGTTTTAATTTAAAAAGTTTTTTTTAATCATTAAGTAACATAATATTTATTTAAATTAGCAACAATATTGCTGTCAGTCAGATTTATCTTGTAAGAGTAAGCATTAGGCCTTTGGCACAACAGAAACAAGCATAGTTATTTTTTGTTAGTTCATTTTACAAAGGTTATATTAATTTTAGTAAGACTTATCTACTCAGTCTTCAGAAAAATAGGAAAAACAAACATGCCAAAAATGCAGCCGTAACCCTAAAAGCTAACCTTTTATAAGTAGCAGATAATGAAACTATTTTGTTGACCAAGTGCCTATTAATTTCTGTTGTAGTTCTAAAATTCTGAAATAATTTCAAGGATGATTTAATTACAATATCCAAATAAGCGCCATAAAATAAAAAGCTCTTCCTCTAATTGAATGTTTGTCATGAGATTACAAAAGAGGTGCTTACTAGTCAGGTGCTTATTGACTTCTGCTCATTCCCCTAATGCTATTAACTGAGCAGCACCTCTTCTGAATTCTTCATCTGGTCTCTTCAGCTGCAGTTCTGCGTTCACAGATCTAAAGCAGAGAAGAGATTAGCTAACCATGTCGACACCTTCAGCACCAACATGCAATTGCATGAAGCCTCGTATGTTTTATCAAGATCAAACATACAAGGCAGATGGCATATAAGTGATGCAGTTTGGATTAAAGAAGCATATTTCCTTGCTGCATAATATAAGATGATGTCTCTCACCATCACCTTGGAAAATAACAAGCCAAAGTTGGCAGGTATCGTTCTTGCTTTCGTGCAGCTTTAAGCTTCTCTCTGCTTGCCCGGACATCTGTTTGTTATTCTACCTTCTAATGCCAAGATGAATAAAAATATTTGTATGAATTTAATTTCAATATAACAGAATTCTCTCTTCTGCAAATTCCAAGAAATTCAGTAATGAACACATTGATATAATATTATATAGTTGTTGTTAATATTTAGTTGTTGTTTTACCAGCAGTGAAGCTTAATTTCCTAATTTCCTGGAAAAAAAAGTGACAGGGGTTTGCTTATAAAAAAGCCCCTTAGTGGCCAAATGGAGCAGAACCAAATTATAACCAAACATCACTACACAAACAAAGCAGGGAACATTGTTTTGTAGCTTCGGAGACTCGACCACTCTTTCAAAATGCCATATCCAGCCAAACCAGCTCATCATTGATTCAGAGAGCTTTCGAAACACATTGAAGCTCCATGTATACATTGTTCCATGTCTCTAAAACCTGCAGTACTTGTGGTTCTGCTCTGTTTTGATGCTTAACCTCAGTAATGGCATTGGAGGTATTTTCAAGCAGCACTCTGTCAAGATTGATTAGCATCACAATGAATTTAGATGAATATCTGCAAGCTTTGCATGTGAAAAATTAGTGAGGGATAAAGACTGGTCCTTTGTCACTTAATTTGGTACACTCATTCAGTTTCTTAGACAGATTGCGACTCCACTAATCATAGGTAGCAACTCAATGCATTTAAGTCTTTAAACGAGGTGAAGGGATGTCAGTTCACACTGAGCATCAGAATGGGAAGGACAGGGCATTTAAGTGAAGTTTACAAAAACTGCTAATCTTCTGGCAGTTTCAAGGCGAACCATCTCCTTGGTTTACAGTGAATGTTCAGAGAAAGAGAAAATATGCAGTGAACAAGATTTGTTGCTTCCTTGATGTCAGAGTTCGTGGAAGGACTGGTAGACTAGTTTGAGATGACAGAAGGAGGTAGCTTACTCTTTACAACCAAGGTATTCAGAATACCATTTCTAAAGAAATGGTATTTGGTAAGCATGTTCATCCCTAAAGCAAATGGCCTTCAGCAGCAGAAGACCAAAGAACGACTGTCCACTAAGAAGGAAGTCACAGCCTCCCTTAAGTTGGAGTTTTCACGTTGGATAAACATTTCTTGGTCCAACGATTCTTGATTTTAGCTGTAACATTTGTGAGGTAGGGTCAGAATTTTTGCATAAATATAAAAAAGTATGGAGCCATTTTGTGGGTCAGGCGAAATAAAACTTCTACTTATCTTACTTCCTGCAAGCAAACTTGTACATAAGGATAAATAATGATGCCCTCATCTGTTCAAGCTCTATTGTTTGCATTAATCTCTGCATTCATTTGATGATTTGTTGGTTTGTATGTGAAATTACTGTTGGGCAACATTTGACATCAGTATTAACTTTCCATTATGCAGCCCACTGTTATTTTAAAAGCAAGACAACTATTCAGTAATTTAGTTAATTGGGGCGGGGTATTATTCCCAGATCTGAGCCTTGACTTCAGATCTAATTAAAACAAAACGCTTCTATGGAAAACAGTATCCTAGTATATTGCATTGCTTAATGATTTTACCACTGAACAGTGAAGCTCTGACAGAGTAAGTGACAATCTAGAGATTAAATCAAATGGCTTCTCAGTGGTTGTCTAATCTTGATTTGCATTCAGAGTCACGCCAAATAAAAACTGCATCATTGCTCGATATGTTCATGTGAGGCCAAATAATTTATTTTTTTATGAAGCAGAGTGCATTAAATGCACCTTCAACAGATTAATTAAAAATATATTATGGTGGTTATGAAACATCAGCATTACACTGGTAATGCTTTTTAATTCAGCGGGAGCGGTTACCCTGGATAATTAATCTGGCTACAGAGCCAAATTGTTTAATTAATAGCCAAGGGTTCAGCCATCTAACCTAATACTTCTAGTTCTACACACAACTACATACTGGTAATTACATTATACCAATGTAATTATCTAATTAACAAAGAGCATTTAATCTAAATTTGCATGCAAAGACAGTCTTCCCAGAACTACCAAGAATAGTCGCGATATGTCACCAAACTGAGTAAAATATTATTCAATCTCAGTTGGCACAATCTACAGGTGCAGATATATATTTATAAAAAGCATTTGCTAAAAGTATTTGTATCTTGTCATTACTTAATACCGCAATGGAGAAGTATGTTAAGTTCCTAAGTGCCGTTGCTGGATGATCTAAAAACCTATGCAGCACAAAGTTATATTGAATTGATATCAACATAATGTATTTGAAGAACATTTTGACAGATAAATGGTTTGCAACATACAATACTTAAAATCTTATCATCTTTTATGGGGTTCTTCTGCTGTCTCATTGATTCTTACCCTGCCATGTTAGCTGGCATATTTAAAGACACATTTTATTTGTCTAAACTTAAAGAAATGAAACATCAAGTCTTAGCTATTCAAAAGTCATTTATGATACATTTCTGTTTTTGAGTAGTACATTTGCATTCACATGAAAGGAGTCAAATTAAATGTTCCAGAATTGTTTATGTCAGGATGTCACATTATGACTTTTTTTTCTTTTCAGTTATTTTTGATCCACTGATGATCTTGGGCTGAAAATATAACCCTTTATACACAGTTCATGCATGTATTAAAGTAATTATGAGCTAAATTAATCAGAGCAGAGGATAAGTCAATCTGTCCTGCCGGATAAACTGTTTGATATGTTGGTGTGAGCGATTATTCATCAGTGTAGACAGAGTGTATGCATACCATAGCATAAAAATAAATCCTGTTAATTTAGAGTCATTGTCAACCCATTCCTGTACCACTTTGTGACATAAGTACCAGTAAAAGATAGTGTTTCTCTAAGGTATGACCCTTCTCTCACTGATTGTTTTTATTGCATTTTAAAGAGAAATATTTGACAGTTTGAGTTAATGAATATCAAATTATGCACCCAACAGTTTCACAATGTGTTAACAAATCGATCCATCCTTTTTTTATTGTTGTTGTTGTTCCCGTATGTCCTGCTAGCTGAAAAGAAGAGACTGTCGTTGTGTAAGATGGTGCATGCCAAGAAGTGTGAAGACAGAGGAATGGACGACATCGCACAACGAGGCATCTCAATCCATTATCGGAGTAGTGGAAATGTGAGAGGCACATGAGGTGGAGGCTGGTAACTTTTTATCTTCACACCTCCAGCTCCACATATCCTATCAGCTTTCTCTCCATCTCTCTCTCTCTCTCTCTCTCTCTCTCTCTTTCTCTCTCTCTCTCTCTCTCTCTCTCTCTCTCTCTGTCTCTCTCTCTCTCTCTCTCTGGTGCTTACTCGCTGTTATTAATTTACCATGCTGCATATAATTACAATCACACTTTGCTTTAGAGTTCAGTACAAGCAGCGTGCCTGTGTTGTGTAACGTCCTATTCTTTCATGCTGCGGTTTGGCTGCCAGAAGATTTATTAATAACAGGGTCAATCACTTTAGATTGAATGGTGATTTTAATCCATTAGAGGTGAAATGTTATGGCTAAAACACAACGCTGTATTGTGAACTGACAAAATGCATTAGACATTGTCTGCAGAGACAATACAGCAACTGAAATTATCAGATTTTTATAAATCAAAATGTTCCACACTTACAACAACAACTATTGATTGTATTGTGTATATATATAATTTTTTTCCAGCACTTTTCCACCAAGCTTTAGAAATGTGTTTTTACCTAATTTATACCTGTGATATATCACTAAGTAGCAAGTACGATTGCCTGTGTCTTCGATGCAGTAGATTGCATAATTTGATCTCAAACAAAGACAAGTTTGGAAAATTCTGTCACACTCTTGCAACTGAGATGATATATGAGATATAATCGCTGTTTAAGTTATACAAGTGCTATACAAGTCGCTCAAGGATAAGCCACAAATTACATTTCTTTTTCATGCAACCCTATGCCGACGCTACGTCAACACTGATGAAAGTTCAGTTACCTCACCTTTCCAAGTGGTTTTAGTGGCTGAGATTAGGTCATTAATTAATTCAACTGTCTAACCATGTGGGGGTATTTATAGAATGTGTTCATAAACATTGAACATTCATGTTTATTACTTGCTTAAAGGCTGACAAAATGATCCTCTATGAAAACACCTAGTTATTAAATATGACTGTGTGTAAAAGACTTCCTATGTGACAGAATTTGATATGTCACAAAAATCCTTCATTCATTGTATCTCGGCGGCACAGGAACGAGACATTTGCAATACAATACACAATCACTTATTTATGTTTAGATAACATTTCTGCTGTTATTGCACATCTGTTTTTCTGCATAGTTATACTGTATTCCAAATAGTCCATTTTCTTTAATGTTCAATACACAGGCACATACATTTTTGAAAAATGGGTTTTGACTCAGTTGCACATTCCTTGAATTGCAAGACGGATATTTTTATTTATAATAACTGCACACTATTTTCTGTTACAATCTTGCACAGTATGTTGTTGTTATTATTATTATCACTATTATGATTGTTATTTGTAACATTGTTTTTTATAGTTTGCTTTTAATACTAAGCACTTTTTTGTGTGTGCGTGAACCTTTACACAATACTGCTTTCACACCTACAGTCAAAGCGATCATTAACGAGTTTAAAACTACTCAAGCTGTGACACAAAAGGCTGAATGAAGACCAGACTTTCTCATGACACCACACACAGTGGGGAGCATTGTAAAGCTGCTTTCTCACAGTTTTTTCATTTTGCCACTCGTGTAAAAATAGAATCAAAGAGGAAATTCAAGATTGCTCAGAGTTTTTGAGGAAAACAGAAAATAGTTATTTTATCTAAGATAAAATAAACCATTTTAACATTTTTTTTTGGGGGGGGGAGAAGCGAGAATTAGTCAATTGTGATGGAGGTGCAGGTGTGTGTGAGTGTGTTTCCCCATTTTAACCAACCAGTTTGCATTTCAGTAGGATTCAGATGAGGAGCAGAAGGGAAAATAATGGGCTCTGCTGCATCTGCCTGTCAGCAACAACTGCTGTCTCATGTGATTGACCAGAATGTAATCACATCTCCCACTTATGAAACATTTAACCAGTATCCATTTACACTGATCGACCATAGCTCTATGACAGGAAAAGTGACTAATGCTACTTTCCTTGTTGTGTTTCTGCCGGAGGAACTTTCTGGCAGCTCCCACCAGGCCAAATATTTTCCAACCAACCACACACCCTGCATGACAATAGCACTAAATGATCATTATTTTATGTCTGATGTTCTCTATACCACAAAAACCAAAGGGGGGGGGGGAAGCCTGTTCATCGCAGATAAGCAGACAGGATGTTAGAGGAAGCAGCAAGGAGTCTGGCACCTGTGTGGGGGAAAAAAGGACCACCATCATGTTCACTGTTCACATAAAAATTACACTCAAAGGCACATATGTGGCCATTTTAATCTCTTCAGAACAGCTTGGTGATGAGGAAATGTGAGTCTTTGATAAAAGCAGAGGAGTGAGCCCCTAGGGGTTTCGGCCAGTTTGTCACCATCACTTATTGTTCCTGCTTAGTTGGCCTTGGAGAGTGTCAAAAACATAATAAATGATGGAAGAGACTATTTCATGTCTGTCGTATTGATAAATTTTGCCATTATTTAAAGACGCATTCAAGTATGTCGAGTCCCTCTAGAAAATTAGGCACACAATATACGCATACACAAGAAAAAACTGACCTGCCTTATGATCAACAAAACAACTAAAAGCAGGATCCTGAAACACATGGGTACTTCATCTTACCTGGCACAACGGTATCAGAAACCCCAGGAGTGAAACAGTAGCTAATCACCAGATCTGATGTTTGTGATAAGAGGAAACTGTGATAGAGTGAAACTGTAATTGAGCCTTTTACCAGTATCATATTTTATATTTCTGGTTGTCATTTATAGTGTTGCATAAATAAATCCCAAAGTGTTTGGAAATCAGCACAAGAGAAGAAGACAGGCTTGTGATACTCCAGGGACAGAGAGTAGAGAAGACCTCCAAGAGAGACAAGAAGCAAAGTTTGTGCTGTCAGTAAATAAGCAATGCATTAGTAAAAAAAGAAGAAAAACTCCTTAGAGATCAATACAGATTCAATTCCAAGCTGAAATTTCCTTTAATGGTCACAGAACTGCCTCAAAGTCGATCAATGCCAGGTTTTACTTGATCAACAGGTTAAGGCTCTTTTTTCTTAGACATATAAGCTTTAATGGTTGTTATGGAGATGTAATGACTCCCCTCTTTCCATGTTTAAAAATTAAACTTAAAAGCAACAAATATTGCTCTGATTGTAGCTGCATTGGGTAAGTTTCAGTTTTTGTGTCAACATTTTCTGATTTTTTAAGATCTATAGAATGTTTTCATGTGACTTTTAGTTTGAAGAGTGGCTAAAAGAAATTAGCCTCCATGTAATGATGATACCTCAAGAAAAAGGAACTCATGGGATACTAAACAAAAATTTCTACAAACTTCTACAAACAACTAAGTATGTATAAAAAAATGTTTCATTTGCATCTACTTTATATAAATTACCATAGTCCAACAACTGTGGCCCTGATGACTTTGGGTAAGACAAGTTTATATGTAAATCTATGGTGTAATTTCGAGTGTAGCTGCATTTAGAAGTCATGGTGTTTAATTATCACCAGACAGGTGTGAACACAGAAATCTTCTCATTAGGTTATGTATGAATATGCGCTCATAAAAGTTACTATTTCAGAGCACTAACTTTTTAGAGTTTCAAAGACTATCCTAAAAACTGTTCACTGCTCGACTCACTGCCAGATTTACCAGTTTTTCGTATAGCCTAAATCGGGTCCCCAAACTTTTTCCTGTGAGGGCCACAAAACTTTTCCCTTCTCTGCTGGGGGGCCGGAGTCAGTTTGTAACAGAAAAAGTGTGATGATTGCAGGAGTCCCTAAATGAAAAAATGTATTGTTTTCCAGAAAGCACAATCAAATAACCCTCTCTGGGTTCTTCACAGAATAAAAGTCAGGAAATTAATAACACTATTAATGAAATAAATAATAACCAAATAACCCTCTCTGGGTTCTTCACAGAAAAAATTCAGGAAATAACACTATTTATGAAATAAATACAGTATTTTCCGGACTATAGCCTGCAATCCCAAAGTTCCCAAAAAACAACAACAAACAAACAAGCAAACAAAACAAAAAAAACAGTAAACATATACATATAAGCCTCAGATATCTTTGCTGCTCCAGGTTTTCCACAACGATGCAGCAGCAGCAGAGGGGCGGACACCCAACATTTGAGTCATAACAGGTCAATTGAATATCACATTCACTACGGTTGAAAAAGAAAAAGTTGCCAAGTTTAGATTTAACTGAACTGATTACTGTAGTTTCCAAACGGTAACAGTAAAAGTGCTGATCCTTCGTGTTGCTATTAGCATGCGCTAAATGAAAATGGGCGCTTTCTTCTTCTTCTTCTTTGGATTTCAACGGCAGCTTGCATCCATTATTGTTGCGCTACTGCCATCTATTGGATTATAATGTCTATACCACAAATTCTCACAATGATCCCAGTATTATAAAAACAAAAAATCTTCTTTTTCCCCTCAATGCTGTTTAACTGATCAACAACATTCTCAAATTTCAATTCCCTATTAAAACCTATTTCCGTTTTAATGGGTACTTTCTTTTTTTATTTCCAATTTTGACTTCCAATGACTCACATTCTGCTAAAGAGCCCCCTGTTGGTTGAAGAAAAATCCATATATAAAACCACATGATTCAAAGTTTAGGAAAAAAGTAGCGGCTTATAGTCCGGAAAATACGGTATATGAAAAAATATATAAACGCTCTCTGGTATTGTTCAGGGGGCCGGACCAATATGGAGGCGGACCAGATCCGGCCTGTCGGATTTGGCCCGCCTCCACTGGATTAAGTAATTTAATAAGTAAATTACTTATGGCATGTCAGATGAGAATAAAATAAGTTTGGTGAAAAACATTTTCTAACTGTTTAAATGTATTTTAAATACCTAAAAAAGAGATGTGGACACTTAGAAAATTACTCAAAGATATTAAAATATTCTACATTTTTCTCATTTTATTTATTTCTCTCACATGTTTTTGTTATATAGGACATGCTTACATTTACTGCTGAAATAATTATCATTTTGTTACGATCTGTGTTTTCTGTATAGTTATTTTGGGATTTCTGTGTATAGTCCTGCTGTCAGCCCTTGATTGTTCCCAGGTGTGTCTTGTTCCCTTGATTACCCCATGTGTATTTAAGTCCACCTGTTGTCTCTGTCTTTTGTGGTCCTTGTCTAATGATAGTTCGTCTAAACTGTTAAGTCCTGTGTCGGCATTAGCTTGTCGTGTCAGTCTTTGTTGAATTCAGTTGCTACCGGTGCTGAGCCTCTGTGTTTCCGCTCTGCCGGGCTGCCTGAGATCTGGACTGTTTTTGAGCTATTCTCTTCATTAAATTAATTCATCTCAAGCTGGGTCCCTGCGCTCATTCTCACCACCACCAACCACACCCCTTGACACATTTTCATCTAAACCATGTCCAAGTAACCATAAATTGTGGAATTACTGAAATTGACCTAATGAAATAAATAATCTTTCAGGCAAAACCAGGAAATAATTTATTTGACGTGACTCAGGCAGTTATATAAACCTTAACTTTACTTTTTTTGTTTGTTATTCAATCAGTTTGTTTGCTGGCATTCATTCCAGCTGCATTCCACTAATGTCTAGAGCCTAAGAGTGATGCTGAGGGGAATTTTTAGATCCATTTTCTATCAGAGAAAGTAGTGGAGATGCAACTAGTTTTCTGTTTTTAAGACCTGTTAAGATGGAAATTCTTAGCAAACAAAATCTTGATGTGTCACACACCTTTTGCAGGCTTAAACCAGAGTATTTGCAGCAAGCCTTATAATCTGTTTCATCACGTTTACTCAATATCAGTTTGCCTCGAAAAGTCACAAGCAAACACGGAGAGTCTAGAATTGACAACTGACCCCTTCCTGTGATAAGCAGAGTCATGTGAATCAGAGTACACGCAAGGCAGAAACGGACAAGATAAGACAAATCATGAGCATAGATGGGTTCACTAAGTTTTGCAATGAAAGAGAAGGAAGTTGTAAATTATAAGGTCAGCAGGGTGTGATGCAATTTGTAGACCAGATCTTCTAAAGCTGTGACACACTGGAATGTGAGAAAGGGCAGACTGTCAATTTCATGCTGTGAGTATCAGACCAATAGATCAATCTCACCTCAGCACCAATTAAAAGAGGTCTTCCACACAGAGCTGCATCATGTGAAACTGCCTGTAAACTTAAACGGATCACATTGATGCTGAAAAATCCCCCCAACCAACCCGCTGCTGTTCATATTTGAGTTTAGCAGAGCAAGCTGTCCAAGCCAGAAGGCCCGAGTCCGAGTGATGAGTCAGAGCTTTGTGTTCTCTCTACTTTACGTCACAATTTTATGAGATATAGGTCGCAACAAGAGTGATCTTCGGCTCCATTCAGCGGCTTATATTTTGCATTTGATCCAATGACAGCTGACTCTGTACCTTCTCTATTTGCAGCAAAAATAAGCATCAAGTCCGGCCAAATAGAGAATCAATCTAGTTACATGATAAAATCAAGATATCGGCCAGCATTATTACTTGTAAGCTACTAATGGAAATATGTGAGGCAGTTTAATTCTAAAAAATATTAGTATTCCAAATAAAATGAGATATTTAACTTTAACTGTCCACACCGCTGCAAGTCTTAAAGATCCACTATGATGGTTTCAGTTAGGGCTTTTCTTTTATACCCTGGTATTTCAAGGACTGCTCATCCAGCTAGCCAAAACCACTAGCTAACATGATCAATGAAAAGGTCCCAAGTTACGTCATTTAGTATCAAATGGAAAAAGTACACTAAAACAGAGTAGCAGGTAACACACACATATTTTAAGCACTGTACAAATGCCTCTAATAGCTAAATGTTATCCTTCATTCAAACCTCAAATGGATCATTTTAAAACTCTATGAGATTTAAGAAACGTTTCTCCATTTGACAAACCCAGTTTTTGACATTTCCAGTGCAGAAATCTTATCAGGAAGATTTCATTGTCCTCCCTGTATTTTCACAGCAGGAACCATTTTTCCCCAAATTTGAAAAATGTGACTAAAAACAAACAGCAAAATTGCCCCAGGAGGAAGGGAGGTCTTATTGGATGAATCCTGAACTAAATGTAGACCTGTGTAGAGGGAGGATGTTAAATTTATTTTACTATTTTATTATTTGAAGCACTTTAATTCAATCAATTTTCAGTTTGTACTCATATAAACTGTGAGATGACTCATATTTTCTGTTAACTCTTAAGTCAAGAGAGACAGCAGTTCTGCATTTATGTTTGCAAACACAACATTTAAACTCAGCCACCCATTGCGATTATCAGTGTTTTATGATCACATTGATTAAATCTGCCAACCTTAGTGGCAATTTTTAAGTAAATGCATAGGTCCTTTCAGGGCCTCCATGGAGAAGAAGGTAGTAATAGTCTCATCAATACCTTTTTATGAAATTTTAATTGATAAAGTTGAATTATTTTACAGTATTTTTGATCTGAGACATATTTTATTGGACATGATGCTGATCATTCACTGTTTTTGGGCTTGAATGTCACAAATATGCTCAAGTATGGTCAATGATCCTATAAGACATCACTTGCATGTTTTAATTGAAAAAGATCTGCGATTTAATACAAACTTCTTCTGACTTAAAACTGGTCTAGAGTCAGTTTCAGAGCTTAACCGTGATAAAACTGTCATAAATTATGTCTTTAGATATCCAATTACAATCTCTAATAGAACTAGAAAATATTGCACAGTTAAGAGTGTTGCACATTTCCTGAAAGCTGTATCCAGAAAAAAGTGGTACAGGTAGGTAAAGCAACACTGGGAACTTAATTTCTGATATTCAGGAGACCATAGTTGAAATACATTAGATAGGCATAAAAACTGCCACTGGCCACTTTTAAAGTACAAGTAATAGTTTTGGCTGGTGGTGATGTGATGATGTCAGTGATATTTTCTTGCCAAAATTTGGACCCTTTAGAAACAATCAAGAATCATTTAAACATCACATTCTACCTGAGCATTTTTGTTGGTCCCTTTACGACCAAAGTGTCCACATCTTCTAATGGCCGCTTTCAGCACAATAATGCACCATCTCACAAAGGTCAAGTCCTTTCAAATCGGTTTCTTGTACTCCAGGAGTTGCCAGATCACAATCCAATAGAGAAAATAGAGATGCAATGGAACAGATTATGGACATGAAATTGGAGCTCCAATCAATTAATTGATCCCAACAATATTGCTAAAATGTTCCATCATCCCATTCTTCTTGACCCGATATTATGTGCTGCTCACATTGTTGGATAGATAGTTTATTAAATATTTTCTGAGTATTTTTCTTACATGGTGCCCTGTGTGGAGCCTTTAGAGTAGCGGTTCTCAACGTGGGCGGCAGGGGGCGCTGGGATGCCTTTGGGGGGCGTTTGGTCGAAGGTAAACTTTACACTTTAAATGCACAACAATACCAGTTTAGACTTTGAACAACTTGGTAAAACTGTATGGTGTAACATTAAAACATGCTTGGCTGCAACTGTATCGATGGCAGATCTTCTTCTATTCAGTGTTTGTAGCTTCTGTTAGCTTCTTGGCGCAGCTCCTGTGTCTCCCTCTGAACAATGAACCTATTTAAATAAAGAAATCCCTCCATGGGTGATACCACCATAGAGAGCGTTCATTTTATAACGTTAACACCGGAGCTGTTAGTGGTCCGGTATGAAACGGGGGTGATAGAACAACACAGCACTTTTACATTTCAGTAATCAGAATGCAGAAAAGCCTTTTCCCCATCGATACGCTTCCCGACCGCCCTGCACCATATGCGGTAATGAAAAATAAATCAATAAAAAAAAGACGCGCACATTTCGCAAAAAGGAGCGACGAACTAGATGTGAATTATGGCATAAAAACAGAGAATCCGACGCCGAACAATGAAAAAATCAACACGATGTGAAAACCTGACGATTAGACGGAGCAGCGGGTGATGAGTTCAGCGTCAATTATCATTTATTGATGCTGATGGTGAATAGCGTCAATAAATGATAAAATAAATGTAGCAACAGAAAAGAAACTAAAGTGAACATAGCAATAAACCGAGAGAGGATAATACTAATCAAATGAAACTAAATGGAAATGAATGAAGAACAAAATGTAAGAATAATGAAACTAAAGTAAATACAGAGGAATAAACTGGTATGGCAAGATCTTTAGAGCAATAATTAATACAGAGACTGTATGGCAAGAATAAACAGACACTATTTCCAGATAAAAGGTAAAATAAT
>CAEGAF010074765.1:0-24464 GCA_903067075.1 Micropoecilia bifurca | reverse complement strand
TGTGTGTGTGTGTGTGTGTGTGTGTGTGTGTGTGTGTGTGTGTGTGTGTGTGTGTGTGTGTGTGTGTGTGTGTGTGCCAGAGACAGAAAAAGCTCATTAATGATTCTGTACATTACAACAGTCAGATTTCATGTTGGCTTCACAACTACAAACCTTGTGACAGGTTCATAAATCTAATCGTTTAGATGTTTTTAGGACTAATAAGGAAATATGTAGTAAGAAAAAACATTACAATATTTTTACTTGTTACCTTGACATTTACAGGTTGTCTCCATGAATAAATAAATCAATTTCTGATACATCACCATGGCAACCTGAGGTGGGAAGCTTCTCAGGACCAACTCAGTGAAGGCTTTGCAACAGAAGTTAATGTGAAAACATTGACCAGTCAGTTCTGTTAGGAAATGGAGGAAAAAACCCTAAAGACGGCTACAGTCATTAATATCAATACTAATATCTGAGGTTTACTCAAATGCTCAGTTTTGTTATGGTCTGTGCCAGCCGGACATGTTGGTCCACTCCAGGTGTTGCATAACTTCACACAGACTGACTCAGCTGCTCCCCACTTTTAGCTGAACGCAAGAACA
The DNA here is from genome assembly GCA_903067075.1 of Micropoecilia bifurca. NCBI lineage: Eukaryota > Metazoa > Chordata > Actinopteri > Cyprinodontiformes > Poeciliidae > Micropoecilia > Micropoecilia bifurca. The sequence continues at coordinate 23,877 of CAEGAF010074765.1, read as the reverse complement.
CCGGACATCTTTAACACTAGCTGGTGCCGGTTTTTCTTTGAGAATTATAATTAACAGCTTTCAAAACAAGTTTTTCCTCACCTGTAATATAATGACCATTATAATTAATAATTCCAATTGCAGAGGTGTCCTTTTAATCAGTCTTTAACATCTTATGTGTTAGCACAGACAGCTGTTGTGCAACAGGAATTTCATTGATGCTCGACTTATGCAACTATTAATAATTAGGATCAATAATTTATTATTAATAGAGTTAAAGGTTCTTTCAATTAAAATAATTTGGAGCATCACCTGATACCCAAAAATTATCAGCCAAACTCATCAGTCTCTCATGAACGAGTGAATTCAAATATTGTGTTGTGGAGCAGCTGAGTAGAGCCAGTGGTTAACGGGGACATTAGTCGGATTTTTCAAAAGGGAAAACCGACTGACCCATTTACACTGATGGCCTTCTTTCTCTTTACTTTGTCTCCTTTTTGATCATTTTGTAGTAAATTAGTTTTATACAATCATGCTCTTTGTGGAAGTGTTTTTATGAACTATAGGAGTTTTACTGTTTTTATTTTTTTAGTAGTAGTACTTGGTTAAAATTTGAATTGTGTTAATTGCAGGGTAAAATTAATTTATTGCAATTAGTTGCATTTTAATCAAAAACCATATATTGACAAAACAAGCAACGTTTTTAATTCAAAAATCACTTTTGCGGCTAAATTGAATAAATAGACATATGAGCTCAGATATGTATTGTTTGTAATCTGTTCTTCAGCCATCAGATTTGTGCAACACGTTATTTTACCCATTCAGCTTCTCAGGGTTTTCAGTAACTCCTGGTTGTTCATGGAACGTCTTCTGGAATGTGGACAGTGGACTCTGACATTATTGTTGAGGACATCTGTTCTGCTGCTACATGTTTAGCATTGATATGATATTTTAGGCTTGTTTAGCTTAACAGCTAAGTTAGCACAACTTGAACACAATAGGTTTTTCCATTGTCCTATCAGATTGTTTTCGAAGCAAAAATGAACCCCAATGGGCTAAGAAAAGTGTTTTTGTCACCAACTGCTGTTGTTAGCAAATGTCACTTGTGCCTCAGGTTTATAGGCGAACCAGAAATGCATGAATACAAAGGTTCTGGACGGACTCTCTCTATATAAAAGAAAAGAAGGCAATTAATTATGTATAAATCTTTTACACATTAAAACATATATTTTAAACAACTTCAAGAGGAGACATGCTACAGCATGAACCTGTCTGTGTGCTCTAACAGCGGTTTGACATTCATGCTAAAATCTGGTTCACAGAGCCAAACACTAATTTTAAACATGAAATAACCACAAAGCACAAGAAGAATGAGAACTATCTGGGCCCACCGTGTCGGTTATTTAGAAAGTTTAGAGACATTGCACCATGGAGGATGAGCAAATCGTTTACTGTTTTAAAATCTGAGTATTAGGAAAACACCACATTATTAAAGTATGCAAAGATGTTGGTGTCAAAAATAAGATTTCCACACTGATGTTGATTGTAGAGTTGACAGAATAGCTCCATGGTATTAGAATATGCTGATGGATTATTATTGCTTACGTCTTGTGCAGCAATAGGCTCTGGTTTGGCTATGAATAACAATAAATACTTACACAGGTTAATCATTAACAAAACTAGCTATTTAGATCAAAATTGCCTTGTCGGGGCACCACCTGATTATCAGACAAATAACAGCCAAATGTTTTAATTTCAGCTATTGTTTCTATATACCTGCTTATGTGTCAAAATAACAATCGATGAAGTTAAAAGTCCAACACTAGCTCTACACAGAAAATTAATGACAGTAACTTCTCTTTAATATAAGATTATTATCCAAAATTATTTAACTTTCCAGTTAAACAGACTGAATAAGCTAATATAACTCAACTAAATTACCAAGTAAAACAGTGAAAATATTTTTTCAAAAATATGCCCTATAAAATGATGACACCGTTTAGCATGAACTATGACTGTTGAAAAACTAGATCTGAGACGATCATAAAGAAAACCTTGAAGGATTAGAAGTTTTCCCTATGTTTAGTTTATCAAGTCTAATTGCTTAAAACAGAATCCCCATCTCCTTAAAAAATATTATAGGGACCAATAAATAAAAGATATAACAAAGTAACACTTTTAAATTCAATCCAGTTTTTAATGTTTTTACCTGCTCTGTCTTCTCAAATCCTGTCAAGTTTCTGAATGCTGAAAGCCTGTATCATGCATTGGTTTTACATGATTTTATAAAAGCCACTTTTATAAAAACATTCTTCCATGATTGTGATGAGCCTAACAGATCATGTGTTTCCTGTTATTGTTTCTCATTTAACTAGTTGTGAAACGTTGCTCTGGACTGAACTGATCTTCACTCCGCATCACTTCCATGTTGTGTGTTCATGTTGTTGTTGGATTGGCCTCAGTCACAAAACTTTTTAACCAACATGAATGATAACCAGAACATGACTGTTTAAGTTCAATATGGAGTTGCTTTGTTTGATAGGATCAAATTGCTATGAATGTGCTTGACTTGGAATTTGCCTTTATGATTGGTTTGAATTGACTATTATTCTTCTATAAGTATAGCTAAAATAAAATCTGTAAATATTATGAAAAAAAAAATCTATAATTTTTGTTACTCATGAGAAAGTGAAACTCATATTATAGAGAGATGCATAAAAGGAAATATTTCAAAACTTTAGTTCTGGTATCTTCATGGTTATGGCTTAAAGATAAGAAAAACTCTAATTTTAGTGTTTCTAGGCCTGTCATGGTAGCAAGTTTTGCTGTCTCAGAAGTTATTGCAGTAATGTTTTTGGAACATTTTCAAGTGATATAATGGTAATGGCATGAGAATGCAAGAACAGATTGTCAAATAAAAAATACAAATTGTCTGCCAAACAAAGGACTAGTTGAGACTAAAGCACCAAACTGAAGACTTTAGTCATCCAGTTTTGGTAGAAAGAGGGAGAGAAAAGAAAAAACTGATAAATCATGTAAATGGGAATTATTGAGCTAATTTAAATTCATTATGAGATTAATTGATTTGTTGCTTTAATTGATTTGTTTGCAAGTGTGCACATTTCTGCTGTTGACTATGTTTTCTGAAAGATTCTGCTGACATTGATATCAGTCTCATCTTAACCACATCATTCGAAATACAGAAAACTCTTAGTGCAATACAAAGCAGCTGGTCAAAGAGAGAACCACTTTCACATTTCATTTCCACATTTAAAACTTCTATTCTTAATTCCAAATACTAAAGATGTTCTAATGCATAGTTTGTACATGACTTGACATAGAAAAATAGAAAAATGACTTTCGAATATCTCTGTTGAAAGTCATTTTGACAGAGATTAAAATGTCAAAATGTTTAAAATGTTCACATTGTGACAACCCCACTGTTGTTTTTTTATGTTGTTCCTTTCCACCGATCGATGTCTTTGACCAATGAGATTATTCTGAGTCTTTTGTAAGTTCTTCTCACCTACTGATTGGCTGTATCTAAAGGATTCAAATGCCAGGAAATCCCTACTGGTTTAGCTAAACTTTATTTAGGGATGTAACTTATTGTAGCTTGAAAGAGTTAAAAGATTATGCAAATTATTCATGGAGAATCTCAAACATGCTTGAATTAGACTTTTGGAAAGAAGTGAGAACTCAGACCCAAAAGCACATGTCTCATAGTGTTGATTTAACTGTAACAAATTATTGACACCATAAGTGTCTAACTTTGTTGCAGATCAAAGTTAGACAATTAAGTACATTAATAATCAAGTAGATAAACACAAAAGCAGTGCTCTAACCATGGAGGAACATGGCATGTTGAACAGAACACATACTGAGGGACCAGTTCCTTTTTGTTGCCAGTTGTTGCACAATTAAATGTTGTGGTCACTAATACAATGTCACTTGTTCTGAGATGTTTGCATGAAATGCTGTTGACCTTTTCCTGCAGAAATCCAGAATGTGTCATGAAATTGAAAAGATCTGAGAGTGAAGTGTGTGTTTGTCATGTCATATCCAGATATTTCTTCCTCTTTTCTCTCCAGCTATGTGATGATGATGCCCTTCAAGCGTCAGGCCTTGGTGGAGTTCTCTGCAGTGGAGAGTGCTGATCGCTGTGTGTCCTGTGGAGCCAAGGAGCCGGTGTACATCGCAGGTACTTTCATTCCTCTGCTGGGATATCTTTGGAGATCTCCGGCTTGTATGAAGCCCACAGTTGTCCTTAAATCTTTTGCAATTCTTTATTTTGAGTTGTAAAAGGGAGATTTAAGACCAACACTAAATGGTTCACATATTTGTGTAGAGAAATGGTCTAATCCAGATAGAAATCTGAATAATCTGAATAATGTTTAGTACATGTCCAGGACCAGAAGTCAGCTTTGGCCATTGTTAGTCTTCAACTTTAGGCATTTGTGTATTTTCTTATATTAAGTTCAGTCAGATTGGCCGTCAACATGATTACTGCTGGATGATGGTGATGATGGAGGTTTGCAATTGGAAGGTTGTAGATTTGATTCCTCCTGCTACATGTCAGTGTGGCTCTGGGCATAGAACTTACCTCAAGTTGTCTACCGATCTGCATATTGGTGTATAGATGTGTGTGTTAGTAAAAATGGGTGAATGAGTATGTAGTGTGAAGCACTTTGAGTGATTTGTATGATTGGAAAGATGCTATGTAAATTCAATCAATCAATCAATCAATCAATCAATCAATCAATCAATCAATCAATCAATCAATCAATCAATCAATCAATCAATCTTACACACAGTTCAGTAACACAGCAGTTCAAAGTGCTTTACATCCTAAAACGCAAAATTACAGACATGACACAGTAAATCAGTAAACATTGCATTTTTACTGGTAAATTGAGACCATATATCATTCACATATCTAATTACCAACCAGTTTAAAGATATTGAACTTGGGTCCAAATGTTCTGATATGTTTGACTGATGTGTTAACTAGGACAACAGGCTTACTTTAACTACTCCACATCGAAGAGAATCACCAGACCAACAAACGCTGACAACCCAAACAGCGGCAACAAGGTTCTGCTGCTGTCCATCCAGAACCCGCTCTACCCAATCACTACGGTAAACACATACACCTTCATTTTAAACACACACAGTCATGTCTGACTGTTGCAGGTACGTAACTGGACCTTTGGGAACCCTATAGAGGCAAACATCTGGGTTTAGCCATTGGCTAAGGGTCAGGTGGTCTAAATGTTTTCCTGGATGATGCCTTTCTGTTTGTATTCTTTTTTCTGTCTCAGAGTTTTTCATGTCTGATCCAGTAAAAAATGCATCTTCAGACTTTAGACTGTACATGCTGGAAATAAAGGTACATTTTGTACTGTTAATTGGGTCTCTTAGTTTACTTCTTACTTTTCCTCCTTAAAACACAGGTTTTTCTTACATGAAACAGATTTGTACATTGTAAACCTTTTAAAACTCACACTGAACAGGCTGTGTGCCTTTAAATGGCGTAAATAAGCTATAAAGGTTTATGCAGAAACCCTTATATTTTTATGAACATATTTTTATGTTTCACATGTGGCACTGGTATGAACTTTTACAATCTAATATCTGCTACCACATGCAATGCCACAGCTTCTCACACTTTGGTATTTATGAAATAATCTATCTTAATACCTACTAGAGAAGCTACAGTGTACAGAGTGTGTAAACAGATGTTAAAGGCAATCTAACTTGTTAATTTCTGGTTCGGTTTGAGCCCAGCTTGGAGAGTCTGAATGTTCCTCACTGCTCAGAGAGTGAATATGAGTAGGACTGTGAGTGTGCAGGAGCTGTGGTCAGTGCTACATGATGATGTTTGCAGTACCTCAAGGTTTGGATGGACTCAAATAAACTCATATATTCTAATTTTGTCTTTTAGAATTTAATTGCTGGCCCAAACATAATGAAAGCAATTCACTTTAGCTGATTAGTTTGCAGTGTGTACAAATCTCTCTATATTGTGCCATTTTATTCTTAATTTTTAAACATGCAACCTTTTGGATTTAGGTTATGCAGTCAAAAGATGAAAAGTATCCATACATGAACTTTATTGAAAAGAAAAACTTAAAGAAAAAAATAAAATACGCAGAACACCAAATAAATAATACCATATATAGTTCTGGTATATGCTGCTAGCTGTGCTGCAAAATCACATTCCGTTTCAAAAGTTGAGTAGCTCCACCGCAGTGGTTGAGATGTTCTTTGGAGTTTGCAGTTTATCAAGGAATCTAGTCTGCTGCCAATCAAATTGCTTACACTCAATTATGGCAATATTTGAAGTGAGTACGATATCTGGGCAAGAACCATTCAGGGTCTGACCCGGGCAGACCGCGGCAGAACCAGTTAAATCAAGCCGGTGGAAAAGTAGCTTTAGTAGTAGTAGTAGTTTTACCGTTACTTTAACTCTACAGTAGTGTTTGAAGCTTTTATAAGTTTGTAACATTAGGGAAGCATCACCCAATTTTCTGTCTTGTGCCACAGCCAGATACTCTGCTACTCTGACCAGTGACCATACAGTTTTGTGACAGATGATTTGTGTTTGCATGTGAAGCCGTGCAGCGTTTGCTGTCTTGAGGACAGCAGCGCTATGGAGACAGCAGTAGATGATAGCAGGACATTAAAGACGTGCAGGCATAAAGAAGCTCTGTCTTCATCTTGGTTGACATTACATTGCATTACACCCAGTGGAAACCACCCACTCTGATCACATCTGGTTGGTTGTTGTTTCTTCCCACAGTGGGTAGAAGAGCCTAACTTGTAGGTAATAGCAGTTGTGTGTAGGACTTCCTGAGGCTTGTACAGGAAGAGCAGAACAAGTTTAGATTACTTTTAATAGCTGTTCAACACTTGCATGAAACAGACAAACATAATGAAACAAACTTTGCACTTTTTGTTTGTCAGACACAAGATCTGCTGATAGAGAACCGTCTAAAGGGTTTCATCTGCATTCTGGGAAATCATAATATGTGTTGGACCAAGTCAGGCATGATGTGTTGTTATCTGTTAAAGAAACGTTAGAGGAAAGGAAAGCATTGTGGTTAGAGAAAAGATAGTGATCCTCTTCATACCCGGGGTGGTGAGAGAGCTCACAACTGTTTGTTGAACTGACTGGTTAGAGGAGATGAACAATAGTTCAGTCTGAGAAAGGAGCTGGTCCTACAGCCATGTGGTGAGTCATATGGACAAGCTCAGACCTGTCTCCACTTCACCTTTAACAGTACAGACACACATGTTAAGGTTGTGTGTGTTTGTAATACAGTTTGTAATACATTTTTAAGCTCACTATATAAATGAAAGACAGTTAATATTGTCACTGCTTTTGCATCAATGTTATTTTAAAACCAAATTCATAAACAGCTTCAAGACATTAGCAATGACATTAGAAATGATTACATGGACATTTTTCAACTAAGTCCATCATTCTACAGTGAGATGGCTCAGTCAAAAGTGGAAAACCTTATTTTTAAGCTCTAGTGGAGTTTATTGTAGTGACATGGGCAGGAAATAGGGAGGAGAGAGAAAGGTAAGACATGGAGCAAAGACTTCTGGACCAATTTTCTGGGAACAGATGAGACCAAGGTAGAGATGTAGGACCATAAACCAAGTACACCATATATGAGTGTAAACATCACATACTGAGTGTCCTGCATGGTAGTAGAGGGCTAACGAATTGGACTTGTTTTCTAGCCTCAGTACTCGGCACAGTAATATGAGTCCATCTGTCTGTCAGCTGAGGCTCCAGACATAGCAGTACATCTACGACAGAACAACAGGCCAATGGCCTAGTAAAAGTCCAGACCTTCATTCAATTTAAATTCTGTGGTGGGACTTTAAGGCACATAACTGCAAACTTCAACAAACTAAAGTAGTATTATTAAGAAGAACGGGAATCTATTGTCAATATTTTGGAATCTAAAGCAGACCAATTTCATAATTTCTGCCCAAAATTATTCATACCCTGGCAGATTAAGATGTAAATTATTTTATGTTAACTTAGATGTGTATTCATGACAAGAAATGAAACAGACGTCTCTAAAAATGTAATAATAAAACAACTTATAAATGTTGATAAAAATTTTTTACTTATGATTTAACAAAAAAATTAAGTTTAGTGATGATTATATATGCTCTTCTTAAACTAATGTATGTGTAGCTGAAGGAGGAATTTCTTTGTGTTTTTGTCCAGGATGTTCTCTACACTGTGTGTAACCCCATAGGCAGCGTGCTAAGGATCGTCATCTTTAAGCGAAATGGAATCCAGGCTATGGTGGAGTATCCTTTTCCTCAGGGGTCACTGCACTTCCATACCTTGGTCATCTTAGTGGGCGGGGCCATGGAATGTCTTCTGCTCATCCAAAAATATGGTGGAAATGTTTTTTTCTCCCATGTTGCCATCTCTGTTTCTTTCTATTTCTGGCGGTTTAGCTCAAACCACACCCGACTGAGTCACAGCTCCTCCACCTTTTGTCTGATGTTTCAAACACACCCTTTTAGAAACGGCCTGGCTCTCACCTGCTCTTACACATAATCCGTTTAAAATCACACAGAGATCTGCTAGCTGCTGCCCTGTTGCATGGGGATATCTGTTCCCGACTCTAGGAGCTGCACTTAAACACGAGGCTCTAACAGATGAAATGTGATGTTCATGCTCCGGATTGGGCAGTGTTGTCGTGTTTGTGTTCCTTAATGTGACTCTTCCAGGTTTGAGTCAGTTCAGTGTGCCCAGAAGGCCAAAGCAGCACTAAATGGAGCTGACATTTATGCTGGCTGCTGTACGCTCAAGATTGAATATGCAAGGGTAAGAAACAGAAAACACATCAGCAGCTTTTGCTGACCGAGCTGGTGTCAGTTTATCAGCTGCTACCAGCTCAGTCTGAGCTGCTGATTACAAATCTGATCGACTCAGTCAATTGGCATTCTTCAATAGTCTAAAATTTAGACTACGAATATATGCTGCAGGTTCTCCAGTGGAGGTTTGAAGAATAGAATTATAGTATCTCTATTTATGCATCAAAGCATTTGGTTCTAAAATTATTTTTATTGTTCCATTAACCTCACCAAAGGACATCAAATGCATCCAGTGCAAAAACACAAAATCTTTGGTCTAGTTTCTAGTGCAAATACTTTAGTACACTTGAAATGACACAAAATTTACTTACAAGTAACTTTTCAGCAAGAAAAAGAAGCTTGTTAGAAGCTTGTTTAGAATCAATAATTCCTTTATATGGATGAAAAAGCCCCAAGTTCCACTGACAGATTATTTCACTTACAAAAAGACACTTTTCTCATGTTATAAGTGAAATAATCTGCCAATGGAATCACAGCACCTTTCACAGATAAAACCATAAAGGAAGGACACATAATATACAATTAAATTAATAGCATGTTTGTAGCTACAGTTTAAATTAATCAATGGAATTTACATAATGTAAAAACAACGGGAGAGAATTCCATAATCGGGGAGTGTCTTTGAATATCATCACTGTTTGTAGACGTGAGTTTGGTCTGGAAGAACTTGACAGACCTGACCTCAACCTGAGAGAACACCTTTGGAATAAAATACAGCAAAGACTGAGAGGCAGTCCATATCAGACATCACTGTCTCATCTCATTAATACACTTCTGTAAAAATGGTCACAAAGTCCCATAAACACATCTACATTGATAACATTAATACATGAAATAGTTTCAGAAATCTGATTTCCTAGTTTAAGTCTGGTGTCACTATACTGCTCGGAAATATTAAGCAAAAATATTTATGATAAAGCTTCAATAATTTACACTAAAATAAGTTTTAGAAGACAAACAAAATATAGAAATAATACATGTAAATTCTTATTTAACTTGTTTATAAAGTCAAATATACAAAGTAGAAGAAAGTCTTCCATCTTTGATTTTTGAGGACTATTAATAATGTGTTAACGTGTCATCTATCAAAAGAATTTATTTATATGATGCAAACCAAAACATTTAATCACACAGGTAAAAAAAAACTAATAATCAGGATTTAGGATTGTTGAAACACCCACTGGCGTTTATATCAGCAGCATGATGAGCTATTAAGAGATTATAACAATCACATTGACTCATACAGTAATAATCCTATGATCAATGACATACAGAGCATGACTGCAGTAAGTTGAAGTTAAACCTGAACAAGCACTGACACCTTTACTGATGCACATTCACCTGATGGATGGTATCAGCATACCGGTTCAGGTTTCTATGTGCTCCACACAGATTTATTGGTCTTTAATGGCACTTTTAGATCAGAAGCAATACTACATGAGTCGTATCATGACTCATCACTAATGGCTCCACTTAATGTTATGCTGTTAACTGTAGTTCTTACATTTTTCTCTGCTGGATAAATAATTTTCCAGATTTTCCAGACAATGATGAGGAGGATTGTCTCCTCTCTGTCCTGTGTACTTCATGGGGAACTCTGGTGTGCCTGAAAACATTCATATCTATTAAGACTGTTTCCAGGGTATTAATAAGTATCAAATGTAATCTAAACCTAAATGGGAATTATTACAACAAAAGCTAAAGCTGTAACATTTACACTGCACTGTCAAAGCTGCAGCATTGGCTGCACAATACTGTTTTAGGTGTTGAATGAGATGAAAAACTATTACTGTGCCTGTATATAGAACAATGACTTCATATCCACATACGCCCTGACTCGTCCTTCTCATTCCTCCTTTTGTTTCACTGCTGTGGCCCAGCTGGAGCCTCCAAGTGTCTCTAGAACCCCTTTTCTACCTGTTGTCACTGTACCCTAATGCTCCAGGTTTGGATTTCAGAAGTCAATTACATGTTTTTCCTCTATGGGAGCCTGACGTTAATGCTCCCATATGTGTGTGTGTGTGTGTGTGTGTGTGTGTGTGTGTGTGTGTGTGTGTGTGTGTGTGTGTGTGTGTGTGTGTGTGCGTATGTGTGTGTGTATGTGTGTTTGTGTGTGTTTGTATTGTGTCATCAGTATTGAAACAATAAAAGACCTGAAATATTTCAGTTGGTGTTCAATGAATCTAAAATATATAACAGTTTAATTTTTATCATTACATTATGGAACATAATGAACTTTATCACAATATGCTAATTTTTTGAGAAGGACCTGTCATATATACACACATGTGGTTCCTTAATATGTCTTATTTCTGTGTCAACAGCCAACACGTCTGAATGTAATAAAGAATGATAATGAGAGCTGGGATTACACTAAACCATACTTGGTCAGACGAGGTAAGACAAGCTGTTTCATTATACTGACACTAATGTTTACAGTAATGAGTGACACTCAGCAGAGGTCCTGTAAAGACGTAGAGCACATAATAATAACTTTACAAAAAAAACTCAGTATTTGTGTTTGCGTGTGTACATTAGTGATGTGCCACTGCACATTGCAGTTTGCAACAAATAATACACCAATATATCCACATACTTTGCTTTGACATGATTCCTAATCAACATTGTCTTGTGTCTTATGAACTTTATATTCTCATATGCTATTTTGAGGTAGTTCAACTTATGTATCTGTCCACACAAACAACCCTTGTGACACCGTATTTAATTCCTAACAGGAATTTTGATTGTTTTGAAAGAATTAAATTGGCTTACAGGTTTTACCTTTGCGCTACACCGCCCCCTGTAGGTCTGGCATATTTAAAACAAAGCTCAGGGGCAGATTTGTGTGAGTTTATGTGGATGAAAACTTTTATGAATCTGATCCCCTGTGCACAGTATTATTTTTTAAAACTATGTTGCAGAGATATTCATTTTTAAATTGCCTGGCTACATGTGTACACAACAAGGTATGAGTCCAAAGAATGATAATTGAATTATTTCAGATAAAGTTGGCTTTACAGTCCATTGAATGACTGACTAGACCATCTTTCACACAACATTTCTGTAGTTTATGTTGTTTGAATAAATAAGGATCCACTTTAAATCATCTCAAGTTGATGATTTAAAATCAATACTATATGTGTCTTGCCTGCCAGTTGTTGAGTTACCTCATCTCCCTGCTGGAATGATAAAAAAAATAGTTTTGAACTATTTTGCTGTTATAATTTAAATGATTGGGTGATTTTTATGCTGAAGAATATTTTCCAGAAGTGAATTCCAGCAGTAATGCCACACAGGGTTTAATCTATATTGAGGACAGCTCCGTATTACATCTGTCTTCACAAAACAAGTTTTTGAATTGTTGAAAGCAGCAGATGTATTGTTCTCAGATGGATGAGGAAGGGCTGTGATGACTTTCCAGTGATCCACTTGTATGTTTCAGAACGTGGGAAAGGGAGACAAAAGCAGGCTATTTTAGGAGAACACCCATCATCTTATGCTGACAATGGTTATGGTAAGATTTCACCCACTCTCATCACCACCCAACATCTGACTGATGTGTTCACACCAGTTTCAGTGAGCACTTTCATTCAGCAGAAAGGAGTAAAATTCAGAAGTTTAGCAGAACTGCAAATTTTCTTTCGCCATGTTGCCTTCAGTAACCGGAGAAGAGAAAGAACTTTTCACTTTCTGGTCAAGATGAGGATGACAATTTTTATTCCACTTTTTATTCAAACACATTCATTCCACTGAATGTGTTTGACACCATTTGGAAACTTATAACATTTTCAAAAGCTAAACATTTCTGAAACTAATCTCAACATTTCTGAGGTTTTTTTTGGCAGCAGGTTACACCTCTTGTTTTTTCTATCTGCTCTGGCCCTAATATGCCGTTGTGCTGATCAGTTGAGGAGTGTTCCTTCTAATAAAACTATGTTTTGAAGTAGTGATGCTCGATATATCTGCATCTACATCAGCATTAGTCACTTAACAAAATATTATCTTTACTAAATATGAAAATGTTTAAGCAGGGTGGAAACAGTTTTACCAAGTTCTGTATGTAATCAGAGATTTAAGAGACAAATGTGTGATTTTATCTGAGGCTAATATATTATTAGGATTAAAACAGTGCAGCTCATCTAAACAACAGAAGCAGACAGTGATGTTTTTGTAAAACCTTAAAGCCAGTGGCTCATTTTGTGGCTTCTGCTGTTACTTTAGGCCTGGCCTGCCCCCTGCTGCCTCTGACAAGCAATAGCAGGTACAAGCTCAGCTCAGTGGACGTCCCAGACATGGTGTCATACCCGCTGCCCCAGTCTTCCCCGTCCTACTCTGGCCACGCCCCCAGCTCCGTAGCCATGGTGAGCGGCCTCCATCCATCCAAGATGAACTGCACTCGCATCTTCAACCTCTTCTGCCTCTATGGTAACATAGAGAAGGTAGGAATACATGTGTTCCTATAATGTTTCTTTTTTTTAAGGTTTGTTTTAATTCATGTTAGTTCTTAAATCATGTGATTTTTGCTTTGGGAAAGGAATCTTTTTTTAGTTTCAACAGACAGAAGTTCTCCAAACTGTCACATTTGTAGCAGAAATTTCATGAAACACAAAAGATTAATTAGAAAATAATTTTGTAAACACCAGTGCTGTGTCTCAGGAAAACACAAACCTTTTCTTAGATATAATGTCTTTTTAAGGCCACATAAATTGTCCTTTTCCTGTCCAGATGTTATTTGTCTTTTCCTTTCTACTATTCATGACACTTCTAGAAATATACTGCAGCCCTTCTGCTTCTTTTGCTTTAGTGACTTTAACATTACAGACGTTTGTGTGTGTGTGTGTGTGTGTGTGTGTGTGTGTGCGTGCGTGCGTGCGTGTGTGTGCGTGTGTGTGTGTTGTTCCAGGTGAAGTTTATGAAGAGCGTTCCAGGTACAGCACTAGTGGAGATGGGAGACGAGTATGCAGTGGACCGAGCCATCACGCACCTCAACAGTATCAAGCTGTTTGGAAAAAGACTCAATGTCTGGTGAGAGGAACTCTAATTCACTCATGTTCATTAGCATGTTTCAGCCTGTTACAAGTGCACAGATGAGGATGTTGTTGTGTTTTTGGCTGCAGTGTCTCAAAGCAACACGCAGTGATTCCCAGCCAGGTGTTTGAGTTAGAGGACGGCAGCAGCAGCTACAAGGACTTTGCCATGACCAGGAATAACCGCTTTAGCAGCGCTGGACAAGCCTCCAAGAACATCATCCAGCCTCCGTCTGCTGTGCTACACTATTACAACGTTCCTCCCTGTATATCCCAGGACCAGCTGCTCAAGGTACCATGCTACTGTCACACATATGCTGACTTTTTCTGTTAAGGTCTGCTTTAAAGATAGACACCTTTCCATCTGTGGTCATTGCTCGCATTAAACTGAATGTTAGTGTTTACTGCCGGACAGATGGGAGTATGAAAGACCCACATCGTCAGCCCTCCACCTCTGTGTCTGGTAGAAGCTTGTTTGCTCTAGTGTAGCTTATCAAATCTAAACTTTTTACTACTACATAAAATCTTAGAAAATGCCTTCTTCAACAAACTCATTCACTCTTTATCTAAGTGTCCTTATGGACAGGTTGGGATGGGGAGAGACAGTGGTTTGAAAAAAATCTTTGGCCCCTTCCTGATGTCTAGTCTTTTGCATGTTTGTCACATTTTAGTGTTTCAGAACATCAAGCCAATCTAAATATTAGTCAAAGACAACACATGTAAACACAAAATACAGTTTTTATGTGAAGCTTGTTTATTATTAAGGGGAAAAAATAATCCAAACCTGCATGGCAAATGTTCACTGTCTCTAGCTGCACCCAGGCCTGATTACTATCACACCTGTTCTCAATAAAGACGTCACTTCAGTGGATGACAAGTTGAAGTTACACCAATGGCCCTCAAAAGCTAGTCATCGTGTAGGGACAAGAAATAAAGAAAATAACAGATATATCAGTTTGGAAAGGGTTACACAGCCATTTCTAAAGCTTTTGGATCTGCAGTGAACCACGGTGAGCTGTTATCCACATATTGTGAAAACATTGTCAAAGCTGTAGATTTTGGGGAAGCCTACAATGGACTGATGAGAAAAAAGTTTAACTTTTTAGAAGGTGTGTGTCCCTTTACATGTGACATAAAAAATAAGTCCACATTTCAGGAAAAGAACATCATAGCAATGGTAAAACATACTGTTTTGCTGCTTCAGGGTATGGAAGACTTGATGTGACAAATGGAAACATATAATTCTACTGTTGACCAAAACATTCTGAAGGATGATGTCTAGCCATGCGCTGGTAACCTCAAGCTGAAACCAAGTTGGGTTATGTACCAGACTAATGATTCAAAACACACCAGCAAGTCCATCTCTGAGAGGCTGAATTAAAATAAAATTAAGATGTGGGAGTGGCCTATCCAAAGACCTGACCTGAATCCTCTTGAGATACTGTGGCATGACATTAAAAAGGCAGGATCATACTGGAAAACCCTCCAAAGTTCCTCTACAGGTGGAAAAACTCACTTCATGTTATCATAAACACTTGGTTGCAGTTACTGCTAAGGGTGACTCAACCAGTTATTATATATTTTGGTTTGATGTTTGGTTTGATGAAACACTGGAGTGTGACAAACATGCAAAAGAATAGAAAACCCAGAAGGGGACAAAATCTTTTTCACACCGTAAGAACCAGCTGAGACATCATCAGCTGATACTGTCACTGACATCTGACAGTCAGTGACAGTATTATAGTATATTATTTCTTAAAACAATAAATAATCTTATTTGTAAATAAATGACATCATTACAGCTGAAAGCTGACGGGATTCATGGCTCAACAAGCTGTGTGGGTGGTAGCTAATCACATGTTAGTACTTGATAGGTATTTTCCAAACCTACATAAAAGAACCACAGACAGCGTATATGAATTTTATGGCTGAACTTTTGCAAAAGGAGGAGACCCAGCAAACTGCTCCTCCAAGCCATTCACAGAGCGTTCTGCCCTCTCTGCTAGAGCAGGACATTTATTTAGGAAAACAAAGATAAACAGCAAAGACAGAGGCCAGCTCTATCTACACACACAGGTCATCTGTTACGGTCATCTAGCCTTTTCCCTTGGTAGTGATTTCTTCCAAGGGTGGAGGGAACGATCAGTTCTCAGGAGCACAGATAGTCCACACAGCAGTCAAAACGTTTCAGCACAGACAAGAAAATCACGTCACTACCGATTAATATAAGACTGATTAATAATCTAAGGTAATAATAAAAATGATAACACAAAAAATCCCCAACAGTATTTATTTGGAACAATGTGTTTTTTGGCAGCTGTGTAGGGAGCACGATGTGCCTGGCTTCATCAAATTCAAGATGTTTGACGCCAAACGTAAGTAGATCATATTATTGAGTTCTTGTAACTTTGCTGCATGTTTGTAAACTTGTGCTGTTTTTTAGTTGTATATGAATTGTCTGGACCTTCCTCTGCTCATCTTCCTCTCAGCCTCCTCTAAGACCATCTCTGGGTTGCTGGAGTTTGACAGTAAGACGGAGGCTGTGGAGGTTCTTACTGTTCTCAATCACTACCAGATTAGGATACCAAGTAAGTCTGTCTCTGTTTCTTTTCAATCTTAATATCTAGGACCAAGTCCAGTCTGTAATAAGCATGTGTGAAGTTACAGTTTTATCTAGATAGCTTTACTTCTTGAAATATGTCAAATAAAAAAATCTTCAATAACCTAGTACAATCGCTTGGTTGAATGATTTAAATTGAATTGAGAATATTAGACAAACTCTTTTAACTTCCTTCAAATTCAGTTTTAATACCTCTTCTCTGTATTTAGTAAAATAGCATTTTTAACTTTATGACAGGATGGGAAACCCATATTGATGGTAAGCTTAGCTGTGAACGTATTTTAAGGCCCCACACGTCACACTCCTTCCTTATGTTACGTCCGGATCTTTCAGAACCAAAGGGAATAAAAACAAGCAATGATTCAACCAGAATGGTTCTTAACTAAAATCTGCAAAGAGAAGAAATCAGAGCTAAAGTAACAGAGCTGCTCCAGCATGTATGAGCACCACAATTCAGAGTTTGTTTTTCAAATCTGTGTCTGCTTGTCTTGCAGATGGATCCAACCCATACACACTGAAACTGTGTTTTTCCACCTCATCTCATTTATAAAGGCTGTCGAGCACAAACAGGCTGCTGGTTACAGGCTGCTGACGTGTGACACTGATGGAAGTAAGACTCAGCAGAACCTCGGAGAGCCGCACTGCAGGTTAGCTACCTGGATGATGGTGATGGTCAGATGGTCGTTGAAAAAAATAGAGAGAGTGAAGGAACAAACTGACCATAGGGTCTGACCAGCCGGGAACCAATGAAAACACCTCAGGGTGTGTTTATCACTCCGTCTGGAACACGAAGGGAAAACCTGACCTGTTGTTGGTCTTCTGTCCTGGCGTCTGGATTCTACCTGAACGTGGGTCTGACATCTCTCACGGTTTCTCATGCACACGCTTTAAGAATATTTCCTGTTAAGACACCTAATAAATCCATTGTGCTTTTGAATATCACTGTAAGAGTTTAAGTAAGTAGGAACAAAGTTTTAAGTTCTCTGTTTAACGGTGCATGTTCTGTATTCCTTTCGTCTTGGTGGCAGCTACAGATGTTTCCCAGCTGTTTGGTCAGCATGAGATGCCTCCACTGCTGATCAGCTGGAAGATGTAGGACACTCTGGATACTTAGAGGCAAACGTTTAAATATATCAAAGTGATCATTCTGACACAACGTGTTGCCTTTTTATAGGATCATATGAGAATTTTAGCCATAGCTATTTCATGAGTCCTCAGGTATTCATGAGCAGGACTTCTCATTTCACTCCATCTGGAGGAGAGCGACAGACTGAAGCAGAGCGGCTGCAGTTGGTTACCATAGAAATCCCAACAAATATATGCTGATTAATGTACAGGCTGTTTTATGATGGTCGTTTTCTGTGGCACATCTGAACACATCACTGCATATATGGGAAGGTTGCTTTAAAGGGGCAGTATTATGTAAAATTGACTTTTTCCAGCCTTACCTAATGTTGTAATGTTATCCACCTAATCAAAGCATACCTGGAGTTTTGCCTTATTTCTTTCATGCATATTTGAGAAATCTTTTAATCTCCATGGCAATCACTCTGCTGTGCAAAATGCCTGGATGGACCTAACCCCGCCTTCATCACGCAGCTCCTCCTCCCAGTTTCCAAGGCTCTGGCTCACAGAGCAGCCCTAGTCAGCTCCTTCAGACTAGCCAGCAGCAGCTAGCAAACACCTGGTAGAACTGCAGAATGATTGTATAAACTTTGTTGAAGTGTTAATACAGGTACATTATAATGTAATGACTTCCTGAAGGAGAAGTTTCAGAAGAGTAGGAGTGTCTTAAAGAGACAGCGGATCAATTTCAAGGTGTTAAATTCCAAACTCAGTCATGTTTGATACAGCATTTTTTATAACAACAGAAGGTAACATAGTTACTTGATTGTGGTATAAAATGGCACTATATGCCTGGAAACCACACAGTGCTGCCCTTTTAAAGCCTGAACTTTCATTTGTTAGTCCCCACGGTTACTGTTCTGCACATCAGTAACACCTTTAAACTCCCATGCTGCCTGACATAAATAGAACAATACAGCACTCCACCCTCTAATGGGTCATAAAGTTTTGGTTTTTACATTTTTTAAAGTCTCCCTTTAATATTTCAAATCCACCCTGACTGGAAGGAGTTCTGCACTCAGAGAGAGTGTTCAGATGGCATGAGCAGGACTTCTCATTTCACTCCATGTGCAACCATGTCAGGTTTAAGATCAGCTGGATCTGACGAGTGATAAACACCAAACCAACAGCTGTAATACGGATGTGGATGCAGCAGTTGAATGACTTGGTCCAGGCCAGACCTCAGGTGCCAAACGTATTGACCATTTGGTCACTGCACCTTTCAACACATGAAGCCGCTCTGCTTCAGGCTGTCCCTCTCACCGCAAAATGGCCTGAGGTTATAAGAAGGTTATCCAATACTTTTATCTGGATGTGATGAGGTTCTAAAATGCTCTGTATGTACTAGGGTTGTCATAGAGATTTCCAATTCAGTACTGATACTAAGAAAAGTACTTGACAGCAGCCCTCATTCTGCAAAAACACAAAATCTTAGCAAGTATGTTTGGTTTAATTTATAATTCAAATATCTTGAAATGAGACAAAACTAATTTAAAAGAAACTTTTTAGCAAATACAAGCTTTCTGTAAGTCAATAATTCTTGATAGAAAACAATATTGGTTCCACTTGTAGATTATTTCACACAAGTCATTTCTCCTTCTTAAAGAATTATTGACTTTAAACAGGCTTATGTATTTTGCTGAGAAGTTACTTGTAAGTTAACCTTGTCTTAATTCAAGTGAACTAAAATATTAGCTCTAGAAATGAGTCAAATTCTTGATCAGATTTTTTTTAATAGTGTATTTATAAACATATATCACATAAAAGTATCACTTCCCTTTTTGGTGACATTGTAGATAACAATATAAGTGTTGACATGTTTTATGGACATATATACCTCTGACTCAGTCATGTAATTAATTTTATTTGATTATAATTGCTTATATTTATTGTTCTTCCATTTGCCTGCTGATTTCTTGTTGATGCAAATCAATGTTTCTGCTGAAAGACCTATAAAGGATCATTCTATCAGAATATAAAGTGTTTCGATACAAACATGGATATGGAGCTTATTTACAGTGTAATGCAGGATCTGGTCCATTCAGCAGCAGCTCTGGACAGATTCTGTCCACCTGCTCCACCTCCATGCCAGTTGAATCAATGAGTTAGCCATTGTTAGCCTTCATGTAGATCAAATGATTGATGAAATGATTTGGATGTTAACATGAAAACAGTCAGGTGTTCACTTCATCAGAGTTTAAGGGAATTTCTGAGCCAATCCCCATTTTTTATAGTTATTGCATTGTATATATGTTTTTATCTAAGTTTTTCTATTTGCTATAAGTATAATATCCATAGATGTGCTTTAAAGATTATTTTAAGAAAAATAATATTTAAATGATATAAAAACATTTAACAGAACAATCTAAACATTCTCAGACTAGAATGACCACAGTCTTCAATAAATATCCTCCCATTGTTATGGGGTTTGTGGTGGGATGATGGAAGTCTTTGGTAGGAGCTCAGTCTCTTTTTTCTGTTTCTGTTGGTGCTTTGCTTTATCACTCAGTCAAGTTTATTTGCATAGCACATTGACAACAAAAAACACAAAAATACAAAGTCAACGATTGAGAAAACCGGTAACATTATATTTTGACAAGTGTCTTCATTGAAATCATCAATGCACATCAAATATGTTGGTCAGTGTTTTATTTATTATGCCTGAGAGAGATGAAGACATGTTCACAAAAAGTGCAGATGTGGAAAAAGTTGAGTATTCATGATGTCAGATATTTTTTGATTCATCAGGGCAACACATTTCTGTTTTATGATTCAGCAACTAACAAATCACTACGATCAGTGAGATGTGTAGTAAAAACCCAGAGTGAATTAATTTGGATTGGTTGGAACAGGAACCGCCTCTGAAGCTTAGGAACCAGTCTTAGATGTGTCTTCAGGACAGAGGAGGATGATTAGGGGCTGATTGATTAATGAATCAGCTAAGCTTTTAATTGGCTTACCAGTTAAAGTCTCTGGTGAGCCGGAAGCTTTACGCTGGACTGTTTGTGGATGTTGTGAAGCAGAGCGGCTGAAGGTCTCCACAGCCCAGTTAGGATGATCTCTGAGGTCTGGTAGTGCTTAAGATGCTGTTTATTGTTTTCTCTCTGTATCGTGTCGTGGGATGACTTCTACTGTGAAATGGCAATAAAGACATTTTAAACTGGATATTAAAATAAAAGGTGTTTCTCCATTTTTACATGCTACTTCTGTGTTTAAGTTTAGTTTTTGGTAACTATTATCAGAAAAGTATACATTTATTTTCTGAATAACAGAATTGCGATTTGGTTTGGGGTAATGTAATTAATGTAATGTAATGACCCCAAACCATGTTAAGAGGGTGTGGTTTTTTCACAGGTCTGTTTTACTTAAGCACACACATTTTGTTTTTTTTTTTAAACATCTTTTTGATTAGCGGAAAATAATGATGAAGGGTTTGTAGGCTGCCTGGTTGTATGTCAATAAATCAGTAAACCTAAAAATTGGCCTGGTGTCTCTTCAGTTTTGGACATTCTAATTCAGTATTCCCCTTTTTCATTGTATTCATTCATTCATTCATTTGGAAAACAAACCCAGCTGCACCAAAGTATGTTAATTTATCAAAGAAATATAACACTAATCTCTTGAACAAAAACAATTATTCAACTTGATTAAAGTGTGTTATTGTTGCACAACAGGGTGTTTACCTGATAATCATTTTAGAGATCTGAATTTAAAACATTTAACAGTTACAGATAAGACATACTTAATGAAAGTTAGTAGAAATCACTTGCAGTTTGGACACAAGGAGCTGCATTGTTTCAGAAACCAGATGAGATATGTGTGATAGAATAAACTGCAATATAATTAATGTCATATAGTAAATGTAAAAATCGTGTTCCTTTATCTGTTGAGGTAAACCTTAATCCCTAAAGTAATATTTGGTCCAAAAATATGTAAAGATAAGCAACCAATAAAGTATTTACTATTAGAAATATAACAGAACAAAGGTAAACAGCTAACAGTAAGTCTTAGATCAGAGGATTTATTATTGTGCATTTTTACTTTACTAATGTAAGTTTCATTAGCAGCAAAGCTGCTGCCATGCAAACAAAAATAATTATATAGTTCTATTCCATAGATTACACTTTATCCAAAGAGAGCCTCATGCAAATGCAGTTTGCTTACAAATTCACTCAGAA
Organism: Micropoecilia bifurca; assembly: GCA_903067075.1. Lineage (NCBI taxonomy): Eukaryota > Metazoa > Chordata > Actinopteri > Cyprinodontiformes > Poeciliidae > Micropoecilia > Micropoecilia bifurca. The sequence goes on along the minus strand of CAEGAF010074765.1, from coordinate 2,035 downwards.
TCAGTATTGAACAAATTCATTCACACAAACCAGGAATATAAGTTTGTTCTCAATGTACAGATGTTTTAAATATAAATATATACATTTGGTGGAAAAGCTAAATTTTATTAAAGAAAAAATATATAGCCTATGACTCATCAATACAAGAACCAATACAAGGTTGAGTCAAGGCAAAATAATATTGATTCCAACAGGGTGGCTGGGTTCTCTATTTACCAGACTGTTATGAGCCTTTTAGAGAAATGACCTGCTTTGTCACTTTGTTTTGAATTGACTTCATAATTCGGATTTGTAAGCTTTGGTTTCTCTATGATAAAATTGTTAAATAGTATAAATATCCCACAGTCAGTAAACACATCCACCCTTTCAAACTGGTTCCGTTCAAACGCTCTTACGTCGGCGCGTCATCTCCCGCTCAACCAACAGGCAAGTATCCCACTCTCTGATTGGTAGTTTTGAAATATATCGAGTGAGCTCATTGGTGCGTTTTGAATGGCCCCTGTATGCGGTTTATTCAAAAGAGTTTGTCAGCATTCCAGTAGCGACGGTCGGTTAATGAAGACAGAGCTGCTCGACAAAACGCTATAAAACTAGGTATTTATCTTCGTTTTGTCATATTCACAAATGACTGAATGCCTTGTTTGTCAGTTGGAGGCAACATGGCTGTGTTGTTTCTAGGTTAGAAGTCCGAGAACAATTTTAAAAGCTGAGAAATGTTATTCATTGTACGGTTTAGCATTGATAAGCTAACGGTAGGTAAGGAGGTGGAAAATGTCTGCATGGATGAAGGACATGTTTGTAGTCGACGGTCAAGTCAGAATGTTGAGGTCGGATGAGTTAATTTAAACATCTAAGCTACTGAATCGGTTTGTATCTGATGAAACATGATAAAATAACTGGTATTTGTCAAAATGAAAAATGTTCCTTTTTCTTTCAGGCAGTGATGGAGGATTATGTGAAAATAGAGAAGATTGGAGAAGGTTTGTCTTATTTTTCTAAAAAGTTAAAGTTTATGTTTGTGTCAGAGTTGAACTGCTGTCCTTAAAGACAGTCAGACTGTATCTGGTGTTAAATCACTACTGGTAAGTCAGGCAGAAAGTCCCTCTGGTTTATCAGAAGGACTTGATGTGATGTGAAGGTTGTAACTAGGCCTGTCAAGATAACAGGTTTTCCTGGACAATAAATTGTCCCGGACGTTATTACGATAATGTTGTTTTGAGACAATTTTCAAGTAATATAATTGCATAATAATTCAAGAACATTTTCTCAAAGATCATTAAACTTTAAAGTGACGAATGTTTCACACTGAAACTGGCAGACAAGGTGTCAGGCACAGTTCTGCTAATAACAGAGTAAATGAGTATTTTTACTAACTTTGAATAATTTGGTGATGTTTTATAATGTAAAGCACTTTGATCTCCCTTGTTGCTGAAATTAAAATGAATTAGAACGTCTTTGTAAACAAAGTAGTCCTTCAACAAAAAGGGCCACTTGAGACCGAAGCACCAGACCTTTGTCATCTCATTTTTGTCAGAAAAAGAGATCAAGGAGAAAAACAATAAATCATGCTAATGGAAATTGTCTGTTTTAATTTGTTATCTAATTATTTGATTTATTGCTGTCCTTGTTGCACAAAGTGATTCCATGTGATTCATCCGACTGGATTTATATGCTTCATAAAATCTCAATGCAGGTTTCCTGCAGTGTATAAAAAGCCTGGCGGGCCACCAGGTTAAGCATTGCTTATTTATTTAAGACTTTTTAAAATGTTTGCTTTTTTAAAAAAATATTTTATAGTTAATATTCAGATATTAGACAGATTCTAATATTCAGATATTCAGACAGAGCTGCACAGTGGCGCAGTTGGTAGAGCTGTTGTCTTGCAACAAGAAGGTTCTGGGTTCAATTCCCAGCCCCGGCCTTTCTGCATGGAGTTTGCATGTTCTCCCTGTGCATGCGTGGGTTTTCTCCGGGTTCTCCAGTTTCCTCCCACAGCCCAAAAACATGACTGTCAGGTTAATTGGTCTGTCTAAAT
>CAEGAF010074757.1:0-15159 GCA_903067075.1 Micropoecilia bifurca | reverse complement strand
ATTGATTGATTGATTGATTGATTGATTGATTGATTGATTGATTGATTGATTGATTGATTGATTGATTGATTGATTGAGGAAGACCAAGAGACAGAAATTAAAAAGGTGAAAAGTAATGCAGAAAGAAAAATACTGAAACTATTCAAAAACTGTTTAGGCTAAAAAGTTTTTTTTTTTTTTTTAAACAAAAGGTTTGGAAGAGCCCCGCCAACAATCTGACAATGAGAGACACCGAAAACTGAAAGCATCGGAAAAAAAACAAAACAAAACAAAAACAAGATACACATGTATCAAAATTACTATATCACTAAATCTAAATCACAGCCAGAGTAGCTGGCTAGTAGTCGAAAGCTGAATTTACTCTTAATAATGAGCATCTTCTATCTATTCTTTTCCCATTTTTCCCCCCCTAGCTGACTGCTGCCATTGTCTTCCTCAGCTTCGGCGTCATCGCCTCCTTTCTGTGCCTGATGATTGATGGAGTCGGTGTCCTCTTGAACATGGTGCGGGTTACGCTCCCTCTTTTGTGAACACATTAACTTCAGGTGGTTGTGTTTAAGGCAGCCGAAACAGACAAACCACGGTGCTGCTTAGCTACAGTCACAGCACGACCGTGTTGTGAAAGATGAAGATGACGAGAAAAGTTTGGTTTGCGTTTTGTTAAAAACTTCAGACATCAGATGTTTTGCTTTGCATCTAATCTGATAAATAAATACTGCACAGTGACATCGTCATTGGATGTCAGCTCATAAAAGGGAAATGCTTTATATAAGCAGTAGTTTGGAGACCTAACAATCTGGCATCCTACCTAGAGATTTAGAAGCACTCTATTGCAGTGCCAAGTGTGCACTTTTATTTAGTTATTTACTTGTGTGTATAAATAATATTAAATAGTGTTTTGAGTGTTTATTAGTCAATAACTTGTTGACATGTTTCTGTCAGGACATGCGTCCCCTGAACGCAGGGAGGTGTCAGTATTACAGCAGCGGCAGCAGCTACGTCTATGAAAACTTCTACACTACGGTGAGGGATGATGAGGAAGAGAAATATTATTCTCATCTGGTTAAGTCGCGAGAATCTTAAAACGAATTACAATTATTTTCAGGTGTCGTGTCGGAATCTGAGGGAGTCCTGCACCATGACCGTACGAAGCGGGACCTGTTACTGCTGCGATCTTTACAACTGCGCCAAGTGAGACAATCGCTATTTTTTCTGAGTCTTTTCAGCTTCCACGTCACATCAGACACTTTTCTTGTTTTATGGATGTTGTTCACTCATAACGTGACTGATAAAGCAGAACCCCTTCTTTGTTTTCCAGTGGAGACTACATGAACAATTACTTTGAGTTTGTTGGAGTGCAAAGCTGTGAGGAAGTTTTGACCCTGTACATTTTAATCTGGACCCTCACCGGCGTGAACCTGGTGGCCTTTTTCACTGGGATACTGACCGCTGCCGTGCTGGGAAACATCAAGTACTTGGTAAGATAATCCATAGCACCGTCGTGCATCCTCATGTTTGTGATTGTGATTGAAGGGTCTGATCCGGGCCTGAGGAGTTAAGGAAGGACTCTATTTTTTGTTGTTTTAACTGGTAGTACACAAGGACAAAGACAGCAAAGTGGGACATAATACATCCAGTGTGATTTTTAAACGCCACACTAAATATGTATGAAGAAATATTTATTGCTGATGATGAATAAAACTTAATTTCTTAAAAATGTATATATATTTTGGCACTAGTTTTTCCTCATTAACTCAAGGTTTCCACTTATGTTTTTACTGTTTATCTAAGATAATGAGCTCCACCTCTTTGAGGCTGTATGGCCCTTTACCATTAGTTCGCCACCGACTCTGAGCAGATAGGTGGACGATTCCCATATCTAGATATTATGTGCAGTAATTGCTGCAAGTCAACGGCTTGCGGTGATGAGCTGGTTTTCCTTAAATAGAAACTATTCTACAAGCTTGGATTATTTACTAAATGTCACAGGATCTTATTTTTGGCCTTGCTCAAATTGAAATGTATTTGCTCTGTATATTAAAAATGAAAAAAACAAAAAGCCAATTCAAATTTCCCTTTGTCCGGTCACAGTTTCAAATGTTACAACATCAGTTTTGAAGACAATATAAAGCTTTTTCAAAATACATTTTCCCAGAGTTTCTGAGCTCGGTTCCCACTGAAGGATACAGTTTGTCTTGAATCTGCATGAAAAACTCCCTGAATATTTTAGCCTGTCTAGTTAAAGCAACAAAAAAAACCCTAAAAGCCATGGAATGAATATCTGCAGCAGGATCACATGGCCTGTGTTGTCCTTCACTGCTTGTTGTTCCTCCACTCAGTGATTCTGGCTTCAGTTCATTTGGTCATCAGCAGCCATTAATGAGGTGACTTCTCTGAGTTTTCCTCTCCTCACTCGTCTTTTTGCCACTCCGTGTTTTTGCTGTCGGATTGTAAACACATGTTCCTTTTGTTTCCCATGGAGCCCTGTGTGATCCTCACGTCTCATGGTTCATCCTTGTCATTCATTTCAATGTGTGGGAAAAGGCAGAAGGCGACTCTTCTCTCCCACACGTCAAGTCTCTGTAAATATGTGGCATATTTTCAACAGCTATTTATCATGTGCTGATCCTGTAGCTACTTCATCCTACAGGATGATAATTTTTTTTGTGAAAACGCAGTGATGTCCATGTCTGTGCTATTAATTTTTCAGCTCAGCTGAAGTTGTTGTCTAAAATCAGGAATACTCACAGCTTCCAGCAAAGACCACCCAAACTAAAGGACCTGTTGTGTTTGTGTTCCTGCACATTTTTCTTTTGGGTCCAGATTCATTAGATGCAGACAAACAGAACATTTCTGCCGTAGCATTTGCAAGTCTGTATTTGCGTTTATTTTTTTATATTTTTTGGAAGACTTTGTTTTTCCACAAATCAGGCCTTTTTGTCTTTTAAATTCAAATTCGTTCAATTTCTTCAACACTGATATTTGAATCATATTGACTAAGTGGCTTTAAATAAACTCTGTTACGGTTATTAAAAATAGCAGCTATCTGATTAATCTCAGAATGCACTTAGTTTAATTATATTCACATTCACAGTTCAAATACCATGATATATATTTTTGATAGCTATTTGTCTGTAAAGGAAGTAGGTAGAAGTATTAACTTATTTGAACCCTTTCTTTTAGGTGTCTTACTTTACACATTATTCTTTACTTAAAGAAAAGGAAAAAATAAAGAAAGCCATAAAAAACAGGACAATATCTGTGACAACAGACAAATAAGATACCAATTTCTTTCAACCAAACATATATCCCTAAAAACAAATACTTTATGAACAGAGTTGATTTCACTCCATCTGTACAATTTCCCTGTGAAAGAAAGAAAGAAAGAAGGAAAGAAAGAAAAAACAAAGAAAGGAACAAAGAAAGAAGGAAAGAAAGAAAGAAAGAAACGAAGAAAGAAAGAAATAACGAAGGAAAGAAAGGAAGAAAGAAAGATTAATCTGTATTTTCCATGCTTTTTTTATTTAAATAATTATATTTTTGCTTGCGCGGTTTTCCTTCCTTTTGCAGAGGAGCACCAACCCGGCTCCCGTTTACAGCACAGCATGTTCCCCTACAGCTCCCCTGCTGACGGACGGCGACACACACACTCAGCCACTTCTTCCTGTCAGTATTCAGTCAGCACCAGATGCACACAGTTCTTCTCACTTGTCAGATTCGTCTCAGTCTTTTCTCGATGTATGTTTGGTTCCACATAAGAACATTCACGGTAAAAACATTAAACCTCCATCAAACATCCTGAAAAACGTGATTAGTAAAGTAGACTAAAAATATAATAATGATTATTACCTTCTTTGTTAACTTACAGCAGAACAAGGATCCAAATGTTTAAATTGACAAAGTGATGTTTGTCTAGACATAGAGAGAGCCAGGACTCTGGGGGGACAGAAGGGAGAGGTGTGTCCATTTTGGACACCGCAGGTCTAGAGGAATGATCAACGATCACACCATCAGTGTGTCAAACCCATTTTCATTTTGGGGCAATTCTAGATCGTGAATGCTCTTCAAGAGCCGGTTGTGCCAAAATGCGTTGATAAAACCTGCTCACAAACTGCTAAAGTATCAATTAATTATTAAAATTAAATAATATTATTGAACATCTTGAGACGCTTTTCATTCCCTCCTGGATTTTGTGATTCTTTTTTCCATAAAAATCAAAGTGGAAATATTTGCACTTATTTATGTCGGTAAATGCAACTTTTTATCACTGACCGTATAGCAGCTCATGGACTATAATCTGATGTCACTTTAAGCAGAGGCAGCAGTTTAGTAGAAATAAGAAAGTTGACAATTTTTAAGAAAAATCTGTAATAAACTCCCAATTGATTGATATAATTCAGCAGTAGACAGATAAAAACAGCATTGATTTGATTGAAAACATAATATTTGAGCACACTTAATGTCTAGTTTGGAATCTAAAGTGCCACATAAAAAGCTGTGGTGTGCAGGATGTGGCCCACGAGCCTTGAGTTTGACATCTGAGATCTAGGGAAAATAACAGATCCCTCTCTCTGTGTGATCCAACCCTGTAAAATATTATAGAGGAACACTGAGTGCTGTCCTGTTGGCAAAAAACCGGACAACACAAAGTATAAACAGGAGTGGCAAAAACTGTGCTGCTGGCAATTTTCCCTAAAAGCTTAAATATTTCTCAAATTTTCACTGAAAAAGCATAATTTATCACGAGGGATGTCATTATTTAATACTGCCAGCTCAGCAGGTATGATGATAAACTGAAACACTAGAGATTTTTTTATTTTTCTTAATAAACTGTAGTGTTAATGTTTTGCTACTGGAGACCTGCACAGCAACGCTCAGTCGGTGGATCACTTCAGCTTGCTTTTTATGCTGATAGTAAAGTATCTGGTCACAGTATGTGTTTCAAAACATTTTCCACGCTATTACTTAATGCTTCAGGTATTTTAATGTTATACAGGCAGATGAGACGCTTTAAGAAGGAGAAACAGCTGGTTCTGTTGTTAACGTGGCCTGAGATGCACCTCACAGAACTTTCTCTGGAAATCAAATGAAAAAAACCTCGTCTCTGTTTCGAGTTTCACACTCGGAAAAGAAGCACGTTTTCCACAGTAAATCAACAACTGAGGTCCAAATGTAAATCTTGTTTTTCTTGTAGTGTCATTTGAAGCAGAGCTCAGTGAAATACTCAGTTGCTTATCTACGTAAGTTGCAGCTTGACAGAGACTGGATCCTGGGCCCAAGATGCACACTTAATGCATCTCGTTCTTCACGCTGTCAGTTCTCCCTCATCCATAGATTAAAATACAAAACATCGTGAAAGAGGCCACAGCACTGAGAGATTTCAGGTGCTGTTTAAAGTCACTGGAGACAAATGCTGCTTATTTTTAAGTAGTACTAAACAAATACCTGTGCAGCTTAACCCAGAAGCTACCCGCGATGGATTGTCATAAAAAAATAACAAATTCAACAATTGACTTAAGCTCAGGGATAAGGGACAGATAGAAAATAAAATAGCAAAAGAAAAGGAAAAAAACTGAGCTGAAAGACAAGAAAAAGGTTCAAGAAAATTAAAAAATACTGCAAAATTATTGCAAAAAGCGTATTGCAGTAGGAATATGTACTGCAATATATAGAGACATAACAAAATAGCCACAATTAGAAACACATGACTGCAGAGCAAGAATCCACAAAAATGCCATTTAAAACCAACAAACCCTTCAAAGTAGTAAAGCAAAACCCTAAATTGCTACAAAATGCACAATTTGGTCCCACATTAAAAGATCTCTGTTGTCCTGTTTGAGTTAAAAATAAACTATTTAATTGAGATTTTGGAAGTTTGACAATATAGTCAGAAGTTTACATACACTCAGCAACAGCCTGATTGACTAAATACTTTTGGGTTTCTAAGGATGCGTTCAAAACAATTATTTTTTACATAATGGAATGACTGTACAGCAAACTAATCTGATGATTTAAAAAAATAGGAAACTAGAGAAATGTGATGCAAAAGTTTACATGCCTCTACGAATATTTGTTAAAATTGACAAACCCAGTTATTTCTGACTGAGAGAAATATTGTAAAAAGATGATAAAATGACACACACACGACCTCTCACCTTACTTCTGCTATAGCTGGTTTTGGCCTTTCACCACGTCTTGTTCAATAAATCTCTGTTTTACAAACACAACATGTTCTGTACATTTAACAGAGAATAAAACTGTCATAATTTATGTCACTGGTGTTGCATTCTTGTTTGGAAACAGCAGTGTTACACAAAGATGGGGATTTAGGTGGAAACGTGTGAAGCCAATCTAAAGTAGACTTTTATTTAAGTTGTTTTCAGGCCAAAATTGCAAATTAATAAAAACTAAAATAAAAAAAAGTTATACTGAAACCTATAAATCATCTATTTCTATTTATAGGATGACAAGATTGCACTAGTTTGATCCTTGCCTTTTATAAGTTCACAATAATGACTCGTGGACTTGTAGAGATTTTCGGGAGATTAAAAACAAAAGCATGTTTTTAATTTCCTCTTTGACCTGTCCATCCAGAGGATGTCAGAGTTCTTCCCCCCTGAAGAGCAGGCTGCTTCTACTCAGAGTTTTGCTCCAGCAGAGTCCAACCCGCCTCCCTTCAACCCGCTGACCACCCTGCTGTCTCAGAGAGTCCCTGGCCTCCCTGCATGAACCGCAGCACCACGCCGAAAACAACGTCAAGAGGACGGAGAAAATCTGCACATTTTATTCAAGAACTGAGCTTTATGACACCCAGTACAGAGCTGTAACAATGTACAGGTTCGTAATATATAAAATATTCCCTTTTGGCGATGATAATGGATGATAATGTGTGTCGTTCTGCCAAGGGGGACTTTTTGGTCAAGATGTTACTTTTATACCAGATGCAAAGTAAAGGAAATGCTGCAAACGTACAGAAATTATTTTTAATATACTGAGATTTTTTTCTTGGCATTTTAACATTCGGTTGTTGACACACTCTGCCTATGTCACCACTTGACCTGTATCACATTTTTTCATGCTATGACCTCAAACAGCAGTAAAATAGAGCTTCTGAAAAGTAATTTTTGCCACAATTAAAGTTGTAAAGAGTGTGGGTATGTCTCTGCCAGCTTTACACAATAATTTTCAAAACTGTTGAGTAAAAAAAAAAAGATTTAGTAAATTCAGTAAATTCAATAAGCACTTTTTATTGCCACTCTTCTATATGAGCTACAGCTCCTCCAGAGTGGATCTGTTGGCTACTTCTCTGATTTACTCTCTTCTTGCATGTAAGCTTTAGACAGATATCCATGCGTCCTTATGTTTGCAGTTTTGTCACATTGTTTCAATATTCAGATATTGTCTTGGGTTGTGTTCAACGATGTCCAAAGCTTGGGAAATCGCTCCGTAACCTAACCCTGTTTTAAACATTTCTGATGTTTTCCTCGGAGACAAAATGTGGAAAGTATCAGAGTCTGTGAGTAACAGGCCTTAGTCCAAATGCAGTATCAACTGAAGTCAAGGAATGATCAGTGTCTTCTCCAGTTTCCAGAAAACATTGAAAGGCCATCACGTTTTAACCGTTACGTTTTATGAATGAATATAACATTAGTCTGTCTCCAGGTGTTTAATACATGTATGAGCTGTAACTATGGTCTCTGAAAAGCAGAAAAGTGAAAGATTTGTGTGAAACCAAACAGAAGTTTCTGTACAATGTTTGATTTGTGTATTGTTTCTTGTCTTCCTGCATCAAAACATTAAAGGTTCATTAAAGGGATATAAACAAACCAAGTAAGAAAAACTACATAAATGTTGGGGTAAGTCTCATTTGATCCCTTAGACCAGCATTTTGAGTGGATTCTTCCTTTTTGTGTGAAATCAGGTAGCAACATTGCGACCAGCTGCCTCCATGGTTCAACCCAATTTCAAGTCACTTTACAACAGTCACATGATTTCTAATTGAACAGAACTAATTCATACCAACACAATCTAATCATACAGACAGATTCAATGAGCTGCAGAGTTTTCCGGCCCTAAATATAACACAAGAGAGTCTAATTCAGTTTTTACTGCCAATTGGTCAAAATGCTATCTACTTAAAATAACCCAGGAACTTCCACTGAAACAGTGACTTTGCAGCAATTCCTCATTTTAAGCAAGCATGCGGTGATGGAGCAAAGAAACTACTTCCTTTAGAAAGGAAGACACTTTGGGCATCATAGTTTATGGGTTAAGATGGCCCAGTCAAAGTTCATATCAAAACCCATTTGAAAAGGCAAAGCTGACGTTCTGAGGTGTTTTCTGTGGATTCTGAATGCATATTAGCTGTTTTGGGAAGATTAAAAACAAAACGTAAAATAATTGCAACTATAGAGCACGATAGAGCTACAGAGGTTGACTTTGTAATGTTGAATTCAAAATAAACTCAACCTTTTTATTTGAAAATCAAGAAAGAAAATTAAAAATCATATATCCTTTCTCTCCTATTTTACAATTATTCATTACTTTGTGTCAGTCTATCACATGAAATCACAGTAAAATACTGTGAGCCTTTCTTATATAACAAATAATTTACTTTTAATCATGAATATTCACCTAATGAAGAGATGTTCTGACAACTGAATGGATACATTTGGTGCCACTAAAGTATTAATAAATCAGATATCAGCAACATGCATACAGAAATATTAAAAATGAAATAAACTACAGTATTTGGACTGTTTGAATCAACACCTCTGAAGGAAAATCTGCATTATTTTGGCTCTGAAATGCCCATCAAACACCTGTGCTGTGTTGAGTGAGTTTAAAAAGGCAAATGATCTAACCTGGATCTCAACGCGTCTCTGTTTCTGTTATGAGCTCAGAAGGCTGGAGGACAACTTCAGACGACATGCAGCTGTAATCAAAACATGAAAAGAAAACTGGCTTTCTGGAAGCCAGAAGTTAGTAGACTTGTAGATCCAATATGAGAAGACAGATATATGTAAATAAGTTGTTGAATCTCACAGAATGATCTTGATAAATCTGATCCTGTTGGTCTCCAATCCACGCTTTTGGCTTCTGCCAGCATCCTTTGTTAAAATGTTTGCTCTGTGTTTCACAGTAGAAAGCCATAGGAGCCACACAGCAGCACATGGCAAAGGGTGATGAGTGTGTGGTGGGTCTGGAAACCCAGTCAAGGGCAGAAAATGTACTCTGAGTCAGCTCAGTGGCATTTACCGAATAAAACGTTTGACTGCTTGTTAAAAATGTGGAGGAATTTGGAAACATGTGATTTGATGACTTTTTTTTGGACTGTTTTATTGTTTTTGTCTTTTTTTAAACTTTGATACTGTGTCTTGTAGTTTTTAAACTTGCTGTCACACCAATTGCCCATTTGGGACACGAATAAATTTGAATCTGATAGTTTTGCTGCTTTTGCCAGATGCATTTCACACCATACGCAACCACATCAAGTCCCAATAAAATGCGGATGGTTGAAACATGACAGAATGTGAAACAAATTCAAGATGTACGATTGTTTCTGCACAGATTTTTACTTGTCCACTGATAGACTGGCGCTCTGAACAATATTTACATATTGATGCTCTCTATGGTCCCAAACAGAAGGTATTATACAACACAGGTGGGATTTTATGTCATTATTACTCATGTTGGTACTGCTTTTCCTCTGTGGTCAGGACCCAGCTTCAGTAATATCCAAAAAGGAAAGAAATTCCCAATCAGATTTAAAATCGAGTCGCAGCATAATGATGCAGAAGAGCATCAACCGGTGAGGCTGAGGTCAAAGAGTGTGTGTATTCTCCATTAACGTTTTCATAACCCTCTCTGCACGTTTGCTTGACTTCTCCTGAGGAACTCTGCGCTGCTGAAACACGAGGACGTTTCTCGCTGTGGTGCAGACCTGATCCTTCAAACACAAACAGATTCTTGGCATGCAATCCTCCAAACTATGTTCCCCTGCCAGGAGGAAAAGAAAAACTTGTGGTGCTGATTGTAAATCAAAGCCGAGTCCAAATTACAGCTGCTTACAATCCCACAAGGAAACCACCTCACAGGTAATCGATATCCTGACAAAGGGATGAAGACGTAAGCATTCGTTATACCAGCAAACACTGGAGAGTAAAAGAAATGTAACATTTAACTTACATGGTTCTCGCTTTAATATTGATCATTGTTACAGTTGGTGATAAACCTAAAAGTGAAGAAATAAAATGAGCAATGTAGCGATGTTTCAATCTGCTAACCCCTTTACTTATGTGAGAATGTTATTTCTCTGTAATTCCATCAGAGGGTTTGTTCTTCAATCCCTGTTATCACCTTCTGGGTGAAATCATGAGATAATCTTGAAGGGAAGCAGCCGATTGAAATCCAATCTGAACTCGCTTTACTCTGCTTCCTACTCTTGATGCCTGAGCCTAACCTAAGGCCCAAGACGCTTAATCATATTCTACACCCAACCAGATGACTTCAAACGTTTTGTGAATTTAAAATTTGGGCATTTTTCTGCCATTGCACACAAGTAGAAACTAGAAATGGATTCAGACAGTTGTTTTGGAGTAGGGCTGATGGTTTGTAGCTGTAAAACTGTCGATTTTTAATATCTAAAATATGGTGTTGCATGTATTCAGCCCAACCTCTAAATCTTTGCACATCCCTGTTGACCCATGGCAGTGGAAGCATGCAGTGGGAACGCTCTTGAGTTAACGGGAGGATAGATGGAGACAAATGTAGACAATGAAATAAAAAGTAATTATGATGCAACAATAAAACCTATGGCACAACGGCATTATTATTTCCTTTGTTTTTGAATTAAATTTACAGAAAGATTATATTAATGCGAACACAAATCACACTCTCCACGAAAAGGAGGACTGTTGGCAAAGTGTTTATTCTGAGCAGACAATATGGACCATAAATGTGAAATACAGTGCTCTATTAGTATAAAACCAGACAACAAACCGAGGTCGAACATTCAGAAATGAGTTGGATATGTTTAAATAACCTCTTGGTTTCACTACTGGCTGTACGCTGGGAAAAAATCCAATTAAAAAATTCTAATCAAAACTCAGTTAAGAATAAATTAAACACAACCAAACAATCCCTTCAGAAGATCCTACCTTTTGTAATCTCCCTTTTGGCGAGAGCTGATTGAAGGAAATGTCTGTTGGATTTTAAAAAATGTCCAAGAAACTAATTTGTTCTCTCGTTAAAACAAAGTGCTCAGAAACAGAAACGCGTCTCGTATGCGATTTGACAAAAAGCTTCCTGGGAGGTATCCGTCTAACAGAAGTAGATCTAAGCGTGTTCCCTTTTATAGTTTGGTCAAATTTGAACATAAACCTGGCTCCTGCATGCTGCTCTGCATTCTGGCATTTCTACTTCTGCAACCACAAAGAAAGAAAACAAAGAAGTTCCCTTATTTAGAAAAAATTATCTTAATATATGCTATTTGAAGTGAAAATCTTCAGGTAATAGTTTAATATTTGTGTTTAGCTTCATCTAAGGTCAATCGGTTTTAAATGAAATGATAAAAAAAAAAAATGTTAGCATTAAACTCCTGTAAAGTGGAAATGTTGCAGGTGAATGAAAAACAGCAGCAGCCTAAAGAAAAAAACAAGAAACATGTACCAGCATAGCAACATATTCAAATCAAAGTTTACAAAAAAATAGATACAAAAACCTTTATCGTGAAACAAATTGTTAAATAATGAAAACATGCACGTTAGCAATTAAATCAGACAAAAGCAATGTTTTTTGCATACGTACAAAGTGGTTAACCCTGTATTCTTAACATCAAATGTTCGACATGTTAAAACAAATTCAAGTTTCTTCTTCTTCATTGTTTGTATGGGTGCAAAACGGGGGGGTGGGAGGGGAACAGAAAGAAAAGGTGGAGGGGACGACGTACGATGGAGTCACTCCAAGACTCCTAAAACATTAATGCACGTTTTTCTTCACACTTTAGACTTTTTACAACCTTCTCTGGCAGGGAGGCGCTGTGAAAAATTTTCAAGCTCCAGATATATTTAAAAAAAAAAATCTTTAAAATAACAAAAGCGTAGCAGCTGGAGCTTTGGAGTGCTGCTGGTGTGAAAGGCGAGCGTGAAGGGGGCGCCGTCGCTGCGATTGTCAAGAACGAATTTAGAGATGAAGGGAGTCGTGTGTTATTCTGGCTGCGCCTCCTCTCGGCGGGACCTCTATTGTGTCTAGCAATGTTTGGCAGGGGAGGGGGGTCTCTGAGCATGAACATCATGGGTCTGATGTACACCGTACCATCAACAGTTTACAATCACAAGCAAACACAACTCTTTACCACAGTCATGCCGTCCAGATTCAAAGTTGAAAGCATGCAAAACTGCTTGCCCTAAAAGTCAATAAAAAGGATATGTTAAACCGGACGAACAAACTGAACATATACATATATTTATAATCTGTCTCAAATTTAACAGTTTGTGTACAAAATACATATACACATAGGTACAAGAGATTGCCTTTGGTTGACAAAAATATCTTAACATACATACATACATACACACATACAGATATATATATATATATACATATATATATATATATATAGATATATATATATATATATATATAAAAAACAGGCATTTGACGTTATTGTACAGGAGTGAAACAAAGAAAAATATGTACTCAGGATCATGTAATGATCATAAAGCTGATACCAAGTATCTAATCATTTCCATTCGGACAGCTCCAAATATTTAAAGTGCGTTGCATTGTTTCCTCAGTATTAAATGTGAAAAGAATCTCCATCAGTAAGGCAGATTGGTTTGTTTTTTTTGTTTTTTTATATAAAACACACACACATTTGTTCAGAAGAAGAAGAAAGACACTAAACGATTTGAGGGGCACAAACAAGAGGACGATCCTCCAGAGTGATGATTGTTATTGAACTGAGGTTCTAAAAACATTTAAAGACAAGGAGGGAGTGATCATCATCATCACAGCTGTTGATATAAAACAAGAGTAAATTTTAAAAATACACATATATATATATTTATATATAGCAGCCTATTCACACACCATCTAGTGATGCCTCTGTGGATACATGAAGAATCAGTCTGCAGTGCAGCCAAAAAATAACAAAACAAAAAACAAAAGGTTCATTCATAGTGGACTAAACGTGTGGAGGTCAGGGTGTATATCATTCTCCTTGTCATTTGCTCGGACATCTTCGTGGGCTTTTTCCTCTGTGACGCACTGACCCCTGCTGGCGGGGCCGTTCCAGCCCACGCCGGCCCACCCAGGCTAAGAGGTTTTCCCTACTATGGGGTTGTCACTGAAACAGAGAGAGCATCAGAGTGACTACATCAGTTAATTATCCATCAAAGTCATCATACTGTACTTAATCACAGTCATTTCTAGATGAGCTATAGAGTTGAGGGCCTTTCTTTTTGAGGGAGGCGTCTGATTATTTACCCCCGCAGGCAGAGTCACAAACAACAGAACGAGTTGTTCAGCAGCGGCCTAATAAAAGCCTTGCATACATAAAGGGTTTCTTTTTTTTGTGCGAAGGAAAACTGCACATTCCTCTAAGCACAAAATATCTATGTTGAAAAATGGATGTGGCGGAATCACACTGTGAGGATGATTTTCTTAGCACAGAGAAAAAATAAAAACAGCTCGTTACCATCTAATAGTTTAGACCAAGGCATATTCACATGTTAAGATTGGCCCAGTCAAAGGTCAGAACTAAATGGAAATGAAAATATGTGGGAACACCTACTCAAATATGCACACTTTCCATTTAAAAAAATTCTTTTGAAAGCCATGCAAATCTTTTTTCCAAGTTCGACTTTGTCTTGGTTTATCACATGAAATCCCAATAGCAAACCTCAAACGGCCGCACCGTCACAACGCGCTAAAGTGTTGAAGAAGCGTTGAATGCTTTCTATAAGACGCTGCAGAGGGGTCATGCAGAGGAGGCTCGGCGCAGACTTACAGGCTTCCGTACTGAGCGGTGATGTTATTCCTGCTGTTGTGCTGCCTCTGCAGCTCCTCCATCACGTTTCGGAGCTGTTTGAGGGTCTGAAAAGTCTCTTTGGGTTCCTGAATGGTGAACTTGGAGTACTCCTCCTGCTCCCTCTGAGGGCCTTGGTACACCGCCATGCTGGCACACGCATCTGTGGGCAGGACAGAGCCGTCAGTGCTGGCCGGATTGTAAAATCCAACGCCCGCTTACTACGTGTCCAGCAAGATTAGACAGCGTCTCCGCTGCAAAGGAGCCAACGTGTAAAATACACACGAGTCCCTCTACTTCGCTTCAACCTGACAACTCGTGAGACATGCTGACCTTCCATGTTTTGTAGCTTGGATTCATTAGATGAGAGGAGGGAGAAGATTCTCTCCGCTTCTCGGTCACAGTCGATGTCCAGCTGCAGGTTGGCCAGCATGGTGCTGCAACAGGAGGGGGACAAATGTGTGAGGAGAGAAAATGGAGTAGAAGTCATCCAAGAACAAAGGTGAGAGACAACACCTTCCCGAACCGAGACGGATCGTGAAAACGGCAACTCAACTAATGTTCGAAGCTTTATTGAAAGAAAAAAAAAGAAAGAAAAGAAAGTAGATGCTGAAGACAGCAGGAATTTGTTCTTTTTTATGCATTGTTGCAAGTTTCTCCCAGCCACAGAAACATCCTGAACTCAAATTTGCCTCAATTCCTGCAAAGATTAAAGTATGAAACATTTTCACCAGGAGTTTTACGTTCACTTATTACGAGGGATCATAAAAAGAGTACACACTCCTGTGTGGTTTCATAATTCATTTCCATGTTTCTTCTACTTATTATGTCACAGACACTTCTGAAAAGTAGAAAGCTCTGTAAGCTACGGAAGCGCATTGCTGTCACGCAGAAAAAAAAAAAAATTCGAGCGCTATCACGTTATAACGTGATACGTATCTTGTTAAAATGTGATACCTATCACGTCAAAACGTGATAATTTTATGTCCAGAAAGTGGCGGTGTTCTGTTAGCCTATTACAGTGGCTAACATGAATCGGTCAGGTTTCCCTTGATGTTTGGTCTACAGGGATACGGATGCTGCTTTGCACTGTGGTTAAAACCTTTAATAACATGAGCAGAATCCTAAAC
>CAEGAF010074752.1:0-11240 GCA_903067075.1 Micropoecilia bifurca | reverse complement strand
GTGTGTGTGTGTGTGTGTGTGTGTGTGTGTGTGTGTGTGTGTGTGTGTGTGTGTGTGTGTGTGTGTGTGTGTGTGCGCGTCTGTTCATTTAGTAATATAAGCCTTCCCTTCCACATAGCTCCAGGGAAAAGGACATTCTCTCTCGTTGTTTCCATTCCCCTGCATTCCTGCCTCCCCTTGACATGTGGCTCCAGAAGGGTGCAGCCAGAGACGAAGGGGAGGAAGAGATGTGGCGGATCGCTCCATCCGGACCGAATACCTCGGCGCTGCCTTCTAGTGACTAATCTCACTGACAGAGACGACACCTGCTCTCATGTACAGTACCAAAAGCCCTTCGACTCTTTTACATTTACGTAAAAGGTCCTTTATTATGGCGCCCCTGGAATGCTGGCACCCCGCAACATTTGCCTATGCTGCTAATGACACAGGTGGGCCCTGCCTCATCAACCCACGCAAAGTTGTGAAGCAGGAGGACAATAAAACGCTTAAGAATAATAATCTGAGAAAGCGCTGCATGGTTATATATGAACCCCTTTTAAATCAATTTTTTGTAAAAAAATAAAAAAAAAAATCCTAAAAACAATATGAAGTGCATTGATGTTAGAGGTGCATGATGGTCTGACTTGCCTGCCACCTTCCCACCACACAGTTCTGCTGTCAGGACTGAGAGCAAACACACCGGCTCCAGAGGAGAGAGAACAGCTCCTCACTACACTGTATGGTGACAAGGCACAGTAGCTTTCAGCCAACAGTTTGAGGTTGGAGGAGCTAAAAATATACAAAAAAAAAGTCAAAAGTGACACATTGCTCAGGTGTTGTGAGTTAAGCCTTCTAGTGTGTGTAACTGATTCAGAAGTTTGAACGGAGCTCCTGAGGGAAGCTCGACATCAGCCCACATGAACTGAATTACAATTCCACTCAAACTATGTAGATGCAGTCAAATTACAAATGTATTCAAGTCACACTCTGTGCGGGGAGCACGTGTGAGCACATTGCTATAAAAGGGGAAAGTCCGCTGTGATTTCTAAAACGCCGTGTTGAAATATTAAAAACACAACACGGCGAAAGCTTTCTGAAAACACTTGGTCATTTTGAATTTGATTCAAGCAGCACACTTGAAGAAATATTGGAACTTGGAGATGTTTACAACAGAGTTGCATCACTTTCTTTCTTCTTATTTTTCTTACAACACTCTCCGTTTGCAAACTGTAGAGACCAGAGGTTATGCTGTTGAAAGGGAAATGTTTCCACTTATTCCACTGCAAATGTTTTCAGAGGGGGGTAAACCTCAGTCATATTTTACTCCAATGTGATACTAACGGCTAAATTCAGAAATGATGCAGCCTGTTTGATTATAGTTACCATCAGATATCGGTTTTCTGATCGTACACATGCAGATATAAAAGAAAGAGGGCCGAGTTAAATAAGTCTGTACTTCTTCCCACCTCGATTTCAAATAAGTTATCTAAATAAACATAATTTTAAAAGGTATCATAGTAAAGTGAACTGATCATAACCTGATGCTAGATTTTTCAGTAATATCTGGTTGTAACATGACAAAATAACTTCAGTCTAGTTCAGAGATTCTTCTTTGAAAATATTTTTTAAACACACACACAAAAAAGTATACAAACCATTTCTTTCTTGCTTATTAGGAAAATCTACCATGAATATCTACAGTGGAGCTTCAAGAGCAAAACGTCATTAAACATCAGCAAGTTACCTAAAAACCTTGAGTGCTACTTTAAAAAAAGAAAACATTCATGAGGTAATACGTTCAAAAGAACAGTTGAACACCAAAACGAAACATTTCCCTGCAGTATTACTGCGCTTCACATGACAAAGACACAGCATCAGCTCATCTCTTAAAAGCTTTAAATTAACAGGTTCAGAACCTTCTTGTGGCCAGAAGCTCCCAGGATTCTACGTCTTTTCTCTCAAACACACATCAGACTGTGACCACTTCCACTAAGCATTTAATCACACACATCAGGCAGCTTGGCCATCTGACGGCCCCATCAAGTCTTTCAAGACGCAAGAGGATTGTTATTTGTGTGGTTTTTAACTTGCTTGTTGTGCCTTTGATGGTGCGGTGGATTCATGTGTGTGTGTGTGTGTGTGTGTGTGTGTGTGTGTGTGTGTGTGTGTGTGTGTGTGTGTGTGTGTGTGTGTGTGTAGCGTTGGCTAATTAAAACAGGACAAGTTGGACCTGAGTGAGGCGTCCCTGACATGATTAATTGCGACTGTCAGGGCCCTCAGCTGGGTGTCTCCCTGCATCAGGACCCAGACAAAGGATTACACAGACCTTCTGTAACCTCGGCCGGCTTTTTTTGTGTCCCTGGGTCTTGCATCAAAGTCCCAATGGGAGACATTAGCATTTTTAATGAGCAGACCGCTCCCTGTGCCGACACATCAAGTCGGGTCGCTTTCATTTGGACCACAATGGAGACTGGAGAATGGAGGGGAGGCACTGCTGGAGATGAGAGCAGCATACAGACGCGTAAAACCAAACGACATATTACGGACCGAACAGTACAGAGTCCACGCACAAGGGTTAAAGAGTTTCCAAAGATGCAGGAGAAATTCTGACAAGAAGCAAATCATGGTCTAACACAGAAGTGTGGAAGAAAAACATTGGTTGTTCATTTGGGCCCAGTTTTACTCATCAGACCAATACTGATGTGTTAAAAATGACTGAAATCAGCTGATGTTGATCGTTTCATTGAAGTGTTTTAGTAACCAGTGTTAATATAACACTGGTTACCGTACAACATGACCATACCATATCATACGGTATGGTCACCGTATGATATGCATTTTCTAATTCGAACATTACTTCAAGAAATCTTAAACCAGCAACACTGCTGCCTACGCCATCAGATAAACATGATTGTCACATAAAAAACTGACTTCTTTGGCTGCGTTCATTTGAGCTCAGTAACAAGAATCGTCAGAGGAGGAAAACAACTGAGCGCAAAGGAAGAAAGAAAGAAAAAACACAGAAAGGAAGAAAGTAGGATAGAGACAGCAGGATCAGTGCCGACTCCAGTTTTAGAGCTTGAATTTGCCGTTTTGCTTAGTGTGGTTCACATCAGAGAGCCTTTGACTGCGTCGATTTAACCCAAAACTGCAGTTTTGAAGTTTGTGATGCAGATTCGCACCAAGAGACAGGATGACAGGACACTGTCTGTCTTGCAAGGTTTAATATCCCTTCAGAAGTTCATTATCTCGGTCAGACAGTTTGCATCTGCCCCAAACACACGCCGCTGTACGAGCACCCGCCACATCTGGGACCTTTGAACCTTATCAACAGCTGAGTCCAGTAGAACAAGGACACTGTTTATGTGGATCTTTGTGAGCCTGCTCCGCTTCCCTTTGCTCGGTGCGTATCTGTCACACACACACGCACACACACACGCCAATACCTCCCCCAGTTTTGCCTTTGAGGACGACGCTCAGATAGGAACTTGTTTTGATGTGACCCATCAAAGCGGAGATCGGGGTGTGACAGGAGCATCCCCCCGATGTTTCCTGTGCTCTCCCGCTGTCCGCCGAGCCAACGCGCGGTCGGGAGCCGGGAGTGGGCCGCTGGAAATTTTTTACTCCGCAGCCTGATGAGCACATCCAGTGAGCGTTTAAAACACAAATCAGGGAGATTGGAAAAATGTCGGGTGCTTCACGCAGGTGGAAAACAAAGCAAGCGAGTGTCAGATGTTTGTGTGCATGTGGTGGCATTTCTAAAAACATTTGCACTTTTTTCCTCTTTAAAAGAGATTGAATGAGCCAAAGAGGTGGGAAATTATAACAAACCTGTCCGACCTGCAGATGACGGATGAGATTAAGGAATGTCAAGATGCACCCAGCTGTCTGAGGTCAGAGTTTTTGTGGATTTTATTGATATTTAATTATAAATCTAAGCTCAGACCAGTTTTGGACCAGACAGCTTTGGTTGGTCTAAACAAAGATGAATATAAAAAGCAGCAAAAAACATTTTATCATAGAGAAAAGCTTTTAACTCAGCATTTATTTTGCATCATTAAGAACTTCACTATATTATATAAATATAGTTCAATTACATATACTGTACTGGTGTAAATCAGTTGCGTATTGACTTAGCATTGATCCATGTAAAGAGGTTTGTTTTATTTTAGGTGAGAATCAACACAAATTTAAAAGTAAATATTAATTGGTAATAGTTTGCGGCTTGTTGTCAGATGTCAGCACTGCTCACCGCCTCTTGGTCCCATCTCTCCACCCATAGGAACGTGCATCTGTACGTTCAAGACCTTAGCACCACTTATCCACCTTTAATATTTAATACTTTGCTCCATCTTGCCATGTTAAGGAGTCTTTTTTTACTGTGGAAGACTTGAGTCACTGTCTTTATTTGGCCTGATGGCATATAGTCATCCTGTATGGATTTTATGTAATCAATGTGCAAACGTTCTTCCATCATCTACTTGAACATCCTCATGTGATGCGATTTGACTTGCAGTCGGCAATAGAAATGTGTCACTGCTGTACGGCTTAAACCTTTGCTTATTATACATTTCCTCTAAGACTAATAAGGAAGATGTTTTTATTTGCCAAAGGTCAAAGTTGGAAAAAACAGTTTGGGTTAGAATTGAACAAATATTTAATTTAGTTTAATCGAAATGAGCAGCTATGGTTTGCTATGGCAGCAGCGGTAATGGGCAGCATAATGGGAACTTTAACTATTCGAGCTAAAGTGGTGAAATAACTGCAGAGTCCACAGCTGCAGTTCAAAGCCTATCAGTGTTTGAATCTTAACAAGAAGGGGGGGAAAAAAAGAGAGACCCCTGTGCATAGGGAGAGAGGGCAGAGCCAGGCTTAGATCTTCAACCTCTGCACACACAAACACGCATAAATTCACATTCACAGACATCAAAAACACAAACATTAAAGGGCAACGCAGACAATCACATCAAGACACACAGTGAGGAGAGCCACAAGAGTGCCTGCACACAAACATTCAAAAAGCAAACAAGCTCATGTGCAGACATCAAGAAACCACCAAACACACACACACACACACACACACACACACACACACACAGAGGCACGGCGTGAGTCCTGTGTCCCCGGCTGGCCAGCTGTGGGAGGTCACACAGACGTGACAGTTCTGCTATCAGGGCAGCATTAAGGCCTGCCGCTTTAAACACAGCCTTTTGAAGTCACACCAAAGTCAGACACTAGGATCTCTCATCTCCCATCTCCCTTTTAACACCGCAGTGCCGACATTTCATTCTGCCCTCCTTTTCATGCTGCCAGCTTTGAATTCTGCCTTTTAAAAGACTAATTTTAACTTCTTCAAGGCTGGGGAAAAAAACAGGCAGAGGCGCACTGTTAAGATTCTTCTTCTTCTTCCTATTTTTTTTTTTTTAGATGAGTAACGAGCAATCAAAGGTAGTCAAGGTTCACCAAAGTAACGGTGTGTCTCTGGTGCTGGATGTCAGGAGGCTGATAAATGGAGTGTCGTGTTCCTCTAGCTCTGATCTGCAGTTTATTCTGATGTTTGAATTGTTGAACAAAATGATGGAGCTGCACCTCGATTTGCTCGTTTGCTGGCTAAAATATGAGGAAAATAAAAATCTAATCTTGCATGCAAGCATCAAAATTTTTTCTTCTAGAAGATTTTCTTCTACTTCATCCATTTGCAAGTCTGCATCTTTTTGGACGTTTTCTATAAATATTTTTGAAACCTTGTTTTGGTGTGTCCATGTCCTCTGCACTCATTCACCCTCTGTTCCGATATCTGTCGACTACACGGCGTTTCCCCCTTTGTCACCATTCCTGACGCCATTTGCTTTTAACTCGGGCTGCGTGTTGGAAATGTTGGGACGTGAAATAAGTCATAAAATTATTTCAAAGAAAAAACAACAACATAATAAATTCAGCCAAATTGCAAATTATTAGTTTATGTTTATTTTTAGTAAAATTTTTAACTTGGCATGCAAAATTTGCCCAAAATTTACAATCAAATTAAGGTTCAAATATAAAAATAGATGGCTTTTTTCTTTTTCAATCCACTGAAATTATTTTTCACCAAATTTTCTATGAACAAACCTTTTCCAGGGGACTGTGATGCCAAACATTTAGTAGTCTTGTTTTTTTTTCTAAATTTTTTTTTTTTGTCGTTTGTGAACTTCGGTTCAATCAGTCCAGACCTTGCTTAACCAATCAGCCGACATTACAACTGCAGACCATCTTGATTAGAAACAGCGTTTTCCGATTTTCTGCCAAAATATAAAAAGCAACAGGTAAATGTTGTAAGACGAGACACAAATCTGCATCTTTTTCAGACGGGGACATCCACTAGAACCATATATGTTGAATATCTCGCATCAAAGAATGGAGTCTGAGTTTCATTTCTTAGGGTTTCAACATAACTTAAAGTTAAGTGATGACGTGCCAAGATTGGGGTGCTAAGAAACAGCTTTTTTGGGGGGAGTTTTAGACCAGGCAGCTTTTATGAGGTGTAGTTACTAAACGATCACACTCCTCACGGCCCCGTCCTCTGTAGCTGACCCAGCCTTATTTCTCTGTTTACTCCGCTCAGTGTTTCATAGTTGAGCAGATCAAACACGGTGCTAAGCTGCGGGTTTGTTTACTTCGGCTCTGATCCACACCCAACCACACACACACACACACACACACACACACAAGCATTAAGCTCATTTTCCACATTTGGAGATTTTTTTTTTCATCTGGATCACAGATTTCTCCTCTCTCTTCCCTCTTAATCAATCTGACATTAGGTCACTCCTCCTGGCCTGTTTGCCTTGAAAAACATTTTGTTCAAAAGATTTTTTTTAGGATTTTTTTTGTAAATTCATTTAATTCCTTTTCTTCTGCATCTGTTCAGTATTAGGTGTACTCCTGATGACTTATTTTCAATGCAATTCTCGCATGTTGCATCATATTCTCTCTAAATCTCTGTTTTGCAACATATTTACGACCCCTAAAAGTGTCACGTAGAGAACTCTTCAGTCGTTCACGCTTTTTTGTTTTTTTGTTTAACAAGAAGAATCCAGATAAGCATGTCCTTACAGTTCATGTTTTGTAGCCATCAATGTCCAGTGGGTAGTGGTGTCACAATACAAATATTTGAGTGCGAAATATCCGGTACAACAGTAACAGTTCAGTGTGCAAACGTACCAAACAAATGCAGCGCCTTTTTATGTGCGACACAAGCAGAATCATCCATTTGTGTGGCAGCTTTAAATCAGGGGATCGAAACAGAGAGGACTCCATTCAACTCTGCAATTTGGGTACATTGAGGTTTTCAATGCAGCTAAAGCGGGGAAATAAAGGTGGACCAAACGAAAACATCATGTTAGCATCTGTGTCTTTCAACATCAACAAGGCATATGTAGCTCCCTCTGCACTCGACTAGAATTACCCAGCACCAACAACATCAGCCTGGACGTAAACATCAATGGTGCTGGAGAGAGAAAAAGAAAAAAATCAGTCCAAATCCAGCTGCATGCAGCATCCGCTGGTTCAAAACGCTGCACAGTTTAAGAGATGAAGAAATACTCTGGTGCTGTCACGATAAACCCCGCTGACCAGAAGGGATTTCCCAACAACTGCACTCTTGTGGCGCATTCCAGTACATCATGTACACTGGAGTGTCTAACTATAAAAACAACTCCAAACTGATTCCAGCCTTTATTGTCAAATGTCTGCAGAGTTTTATTTTTAAAAAAACAAAAAAAAACATTTTGTCAACCATTTTTAAATCATATTTTCCATCCATGCCCTGCGACAGACTGGTGACCAGTCCAGGGTGACCCTGCCTCTCGCAAGGAACGATAGCTGGAGATCGGCACCAGCAACCCTCCCAACCCCACTAAGGGACAAGGGTGTTAAGAAAATGGATGGATGGATGGATGGATGGATGGATAAAAATAGAAGCTCCCTAGGATAGAAAACAGTAACTTTGCAGAAAAACTCTGAAGAATCAACATGCTGAAGTTTTGCTCTCAATTGTCACAGCCTGGGTAATTGATCAACTTGCCTCTGTAGAAAATACACGTTGCTTTTAAATAGCTTTTCTTTTTTTTTTTTTGCTTCATCTGACTTCATTTTTATACAAAAAGATCTTTCTCCAATCATAGCCAAAACTTCCAGGATAATGTATAAATCTGGATTATCTTGTAGCTTCTCCATTTTCTAAACCATCACTACCTAAAACCTGAAAGGCATTTTTTAAATTTTATTCTTGATTGTGCTGAAGTTGTTGTTTATAATGATTCACTGCACATATTGTGAATTGATGGAGCCCAGAGGAATCATGTTAATATGCTCGCACACAGCTGCAACCAACATGAAACCTGACCTTGGATATACATATAGAGAAGAGATAAAGTAGAAACGTGAAAGAAAGAAAAATAAATAAAAAGCCTATACTTCCTGCAGAAGAGCGCGCATCTAATGTGTGTTTTTCCGTTTCTGGTTCACGTCGAAGGAGCATTGAGGGCATCCATATAGGTTAATAATCATCGGGATGTTTAGGTTGCGAATGCAAGTCGGAGCAAAGAGAAACCAGACCCACCATTGCTGCACGCTGAGCCACAAACAAGAACCACATGTACGCCCCCCCCCCACCGTTCGGGCTTTTTCTCTCTCTCTCTCTCTCTACACGTATTATTCACAAACCCTTCACCCTGGGAAAAAAACATGGAAGCTCAGAGATTGAAAAACACATGTGGTTAACCATAAAACTTCACATGCACTCTATATACCCCAACACCCAAACCCTCCCACCCCCGCCCCATATTTGCTCCAACGCACAAACATCGAGAAGAGAAGTCATACTTAAGAGGAGACACTGAAACAATGGGACAAGAGGAAGGAACATCAGGCAGCAATCTAAGCCGTTTGAGGCCAGGAGTAAAAAACAAAGATCATGGGGGGTCCGTGGATGGAGCAGTAAGAAAGAAGG
Source organism: Micropoecilia bifurca (assembly GCA_903067075.1). Taxonomy (NCBI): domain Eukaryota; kingdom Metazoa; phylum Chordata; class Actinopteri; order Cyprinodontiformes; family Poeciliidae; genus Micropoecilia; species Micropoecilia bifurca. The sequence continues at coordinate 2,272 of CAEGAF010074752.1, read as the reverse complement.
TGACTGCAGGCTCCCAGAACAATGGCCATCCTGTGGCTGAGAGGGGCTGCCCCGTGCACAAGGTGAAATTTAAGCCAAGAGTGAACGACAAAGCAGGACAATGACGTTCCCTCGTCTTTTTCTTTTTTACTAAAGATGTTTTCCCTTCACTTGCGTGTAAGGATGCGCGCATAATTCCCCAGCAAACATCACACTTCCCATCTAATTCCCTTCCTATAGATGAAGGCGTTTAGGTGAGGTTTTCTGGAGACACAGACAGATCAGTCCAAATTATCGATAATATCAATACCGAGTCGATATCATTATCGGATTGATACTTTAGTTTCAGATTCCCTCGACATGTTTAGTTTGTTTTTGTAGTGCCGTCTGAACTTAACCTTAAAAACATTGTGCGTTGATTTGCTCTCAAATGATATGTTATTGCACTTTGTTTATCTAGAAAGTAATGCACACAAATTTGTTACATCCCTTTTTAATTTTGATTAACGTGTAAATATGTTATGAAAGCATTTTATAGATGCGTATAAACTTCATCCAAATCCTCTCATAGATTTTTACAAAAATAATTCCACCACAAAAAAACATCAAAAAGTCAGAGGTTTAATGACATATAAAGTAACAATGGTTCTGGTTCTTGATTGACATTTTTAATTGAGTTAATTGCAGGGTCTATAATGATCATTAATAATGAACTAATAGCAATTAATTTTAATTAAACACAAAACTAGCTACTGGCAAAATAAGCAATGTTTATGACTCAAAACCTCCTTCTGCTATTAAATTATTGAATAATAAGAGATAATATACATATGTTGTGCCATTTAGGTTGTTCGGCTTTAAAATTATAATGTTTTCGCTACATTTCTGCTTTATTGTACTTTACACAGTTAATCCGATAGGAAATGTTACACGGTCTATTTTCAGTACGAGTTTCACACAGGATGATCATTGTTGGCGCACAGCCTCTAACCTCCATTTCCTGTGTAAATAATCTTTGGCTTCTGTGTGAATAACCTCCCAATGCGAGTGTGAGAACCGTTTAAAAGTTCATAAAGTCGCTTTCTCTGAACTACTACCGCGTTTTTTCTGTTTTGCAGTTGTTTCAAGACAGTAGAAGCCTGAAATGATCTCGTTTTTTTTCTGGGATTAGCCGTTAGCTTCAGCCTCTGGGAAAGGCTAATCTGGATTTTGGCTAAATAACGGGAGCCATATACTGCAGGTACATGCTAAAGAGGTCAGCTAGCAAACCAAGAAAAGTTAAATGCAGCAACCTTCGATACCTCAACTCCTCCTCTCGCAAACGGCAAGAAATAAGACAGAATTTAAGAAAAATCAGCTCATTACACAGACTTACCTTGTATCGCCACTGACTTTGCTTTCCTCTGCTGCAGAACAATCCCAGGAATGATAACTGTGGACCAACGCAGCACCATCTTTGAATTTGTAGAACATCTTTTCTGTCTGGTAAACGAAAACAATTCCTAAACTTTAATCCCTTTTAAAATGTTGTTGTAATAAACCCAATATTATGCAACTGGACGAATTGTCAACTCAACACTTAATCTTCTTCTTTTTAGGGCGGTTGGCAAGCAACCTACTGATGTGCATTACCGCCATCTACTGGATGGAGTGTGAGTGTGGATCGGAACGTTACATATATATTCTCCCACAAAAAAACGTATATCCTTTCTATCAATTTCGTTTTCTTAAGGTAATTCACTTAACACTTTTTAATGTAGCCTCATTTTAAACATTTAAACTATCCCTTTAAAATCCCTTTAGCTGCACCGCATGAAGACGATTAGATTTCTGACCCTGAAACCTTCATTGTGCTCATTTCTCAAAGTGTCAGAAAGATAGAAATCTCAGCGAAGGTTTGTGATTGTGGACTAAAGGATGAGGCTTTTCTCTGACAGAAGCTCTTTGAGGGAAAACTAATTAACTGGAAGGTTAATTTACAGATTTTGTCAGTAACACCTGACCAGCGCTTTGTCTGCTCTAAGTAGGACAGATCCAACTCTTGGATCTGAGCTAAATGACTTTTGTCATTGTTAAAAAGTGAACTTTTTAACATTTGGTCACCGTGATCCATGGATTTTAAAGTGAAGCTGAAAGAGAACAGAGATAGTCTTTTTTTTGGGCGCGGAGGTAAAGACACAAAGTCGTGATGACCCCCGCTTTGCCACCACTTGCTGCAGAGGATCACGTTACATTGCTTAGCCAATCAAAGGATCACGTTACATTGCTTAGCCAATCAGAGGATCACGTTACA
>CAEGAF010074749.1:0-29378 GCA_903067075.1 Micropoecilia bifurca | reverse complement strand
CACACACACACACACACACACACACACACACACACACACACACACACACACACACACACACACACACACAGAACAGGAGTCAGGCAGTTAACTCATATCTCTCCAGCACCTATTACAGTCGAATAACTTGCCAACTAGCAGCCTAATTGCTTCCATGAGATAATGTCTATATCAAACGACCCACTGCCCACGTTTAACTGGTGTGCATGGCTATTAGTTGGAAGCCATAGCTCATTTTCACTATCACATATAATTACACGGCGGTGACAGCGAGCGGCTCTGATGGCGCGTCTCACCGAATCAGAGCTGTGAGGCAGAGTGTCGGCGTTGGCCTGGTGCGGCAGGGAGAGCGGGGCGGGCTGGTTGATGACCACGGCGCTCCTGTCCGCGTCCCGCGGGGCGACGGCGGGGGCCGGGAGCAGCAGCGAGTCAGGCTGGCCCTGCTCGCAGAGGCTGTAGTGGCCCAGAGATCTTGGCGGATGGAGGATCTGCAAAGCCTCTGGACTCTCGTCCTCGGAGTCGGACAGTGCGGTCTCGAGACGCCCTGCCAGAAAGATTAGTTGGTGAAGAGAAGGAGGTCACGTTTCCGCACGCAGGACCGCTCTCATCACACGCAACAGAAGCCACGTCGAGTGATATTTAGTGCTCCTCCTCTCTGATAGCAGATGACACTTTTATTGTTCACATCTGCAGGGCATACAGTTAGATTGATGTGCAGCTCAATTTACCTGTAGAGGCAATTGGAGCCGCGTCCCACCTGGCAGTGGTCACTGTTCCCGTCTTCTGCTCCAGCTGACAGATGTACTCCATCAACTCCTGTGGCAGAAATTACATGGATCACATCACAAGCTCAAGCAGGGGCTCCATCAGCATTACCCTTATATCCGGGATGATATCGGGCGTCGTCAAACCGAAGTCAAGAGAAAATGTTGCGCAAGAAACACACACAAAAAAAATTAAATAAATAAAAAATAAAAAATCATTTAATATAAATAGAACTCCCCTGACGCACTAAATATCAGAATCTTTGTTTTTATGCACTTTGATTGGAGCGACACATACAGTTGCGATTGTTAAACAAGTCTGCAGCTGGAAAATGCGAAGCTGGTTGGCCAACAAAACCTGCAGACACATTAACAGCTGCAGCACTGACTGACCTGAAAACCAGCATTTTATATTGCACTATAAACAATTTATATAGCACAATAACAGGAAGACAACAACACAGAAGATCCCCAACACCTGGGATATGCACCACCCCGACATTCTTGTTGCGTCAGTATGAATGTTATAAAACCCAAGTTATACGACACAGGAAGCATGCTAAATGTTTTAATCATTGTTATTATAGGAACAGTGATATTCAAACACATGTCAATTAGAAGAAACTCCTCTGCTCCTGACCTGCTTCTCTGCTCGCAGCTGCTCTTTCTCTTTCTGTGCAACCCTCTGGCTCGCTTTCAGCTCCTGCAGCTCCCTTCGTGTTTCACTCAGCTGAACCTGCGGGCCGGTCAATAGCGCAGCATTGAATGTCAGAATCATTTATTTCACAAAGCAACAAATGGGGTGTGAACAAGTTAACTGGCTGCGCAGTTCACGTGACAACTTCTTTTTCCCTTCTGTTCATGTCATGACTGAAAGGACTTTTTATCACAAGGCGCTTGCTACATTGAAAGAAAAATACTGCAATGATGTACAGTCTCTCTCTCTCTCACCCGGTTGCAATCTTTTTCTCTACCAAGCTCAACCTCCAGCTTCACCCTCTCCATCTTCTCCTCCCGCAGCCTCTCTTGAATCTTCTGCAGCTCTGCGTTGAGTCTCTCCAAGTGTTCCTTGTCCAACTGCGGATGTGACACACACAACGTCTGAAATGCTTTCCCAAATTAGATTCCTTTAATAACGTGCAACATCCTGAGTCGACCACAGACTCAATAATCGGAGTAAATCTATTACCTCCGCAGCGTTCTGCAGACTCTGCCTGTCTTGAGCCCAGTTGGCTCTTCCTTCCCTCAAGGCCATGCTGGCATCTGCAAGCTGAATGGTGAGTTGGGCAGCCTGCACTCGAGCCTGGTGCAGTTCGGCCTGCACATGATCCTTTTGGGCTGCCAGCGAGCTCAGATCGCCCTTCAGGCCCTCGACGGTGCGCTCGCTCATGTGGAGCCGCTCGCGCAGGCTCCGCATCTCCTTCAGCGACGCTTCACTTTCAGTCTGTCGACAAAGCAAGCCGAGAAGGACACGACTGGTTACCGTCGTGGCAAAACAGAAAGTAATTTGAGATACTGGTGCTGGTTTTATAAAAAAAAAAGAGGTAGGTTGTTTTCATTTTAAGCATTAACGAGAGTGGTGTTAAAAATCTGAGTGCAAAGACACTATTTTCCAACTAAACCAGAATAAAGAGACACATTTTCTCTTTCACTTTGTGTAGGGTGTTTCAGGTGGAAAAGCTATTTCTACATTCTTCATCAAACTCTTTCTTTATCCATCATTAAAATACATGTTAAAGTTTACCATCAGGTTATGGCAGACATTTCCACATACACAAATATGAAAGCAGAACAGATTGTTAGGAAGTGGATAGGTGAAAAGATACATAAATGAGCAGGTGAACAGACAAATTGAAACACTGACAGACGGACAAATGGGCTGAAAAACAGAAAAATGACAAATAGATTAAAAATGGATGAATGGATTGAACTTATAAGCAATAAGATAACAAATACAGTCTTGAAATAATCTGTTTGCTAATTAGACTGGGAAGAGACTCGAATCAAATTCCTAATTTTTCCTGACAGCGTAAGAACTTTTGCAAATGTGCAAACATGTTTATTCCTTTAATTATCTGACCTCCTTCCTGTGGGCAGTGGTGAGTTTCTGTGTGAGGGTGGTGATGGTGTTCTGGAGCTGCAGGACGCTGGTGTCTCTCTGGGCCAGGGAGTTCCTGAGAACCTGGAACTCTTTGGACAAACTCCTGAGCTCAGCTTCAGTCTGATCCAGCTTGTTCTAACAAACAGGCCAAATGGAAGAAATCAAAGTAAAGACCCAACAGAGATGCCACTTTACTCTCACCACTGAATTGGTTTAAGAGGAAAATACCTGCAGGCCTCTTTTTTCAGTCTCCTCCTCTTTTCTCAAGGCAATTGCCCTCTTGGCTCTGTCTTTCATTCTGTAAACACAGATTTTTTGTCTATGGGTGCTCAAAACTATTTATGATACCCTTCCAAAAAAATTTAAAATCTAACCTCTCCAATTCCGTTTCTCTTTCCACGGCTCTTTGTGTCAGTGCTTTGATGTCTTCTTCAAGCTCTCTGATCAGCTGCTCTTTTGCTGCTTTGACCTCCATTAAAGCAGCTTTCTCCTGGGCTAAGCAATCTCCTAAAGCCTTTTCATCCTGAAATACCAGAATTCAAGTCAGGCTCTGGAGATCTCTAAGCATCTGGTGAGGAAAATGAACTGGACATCATCTGAAACGTAAATGTAGGACAATAAGAGAGCAGACCATCAAGGTCAATGCACCACCTGCTGCTTCATCTCCATCTCCTGAATCTTCTGATCACTCTGCGCCAGTTCCTCCTTCAGCCTGCTGACCTCACGCTCCAACCCTCTGCGATGTCTGTCCCATTGCTGCTTCTCCCTCTTGTAGTCCTCCCCATCTCTCTCCCTTTGCTTTTTGGCCGCCTCCTGCTCACGCAGCAGCTCAGCGCGCTCCTGCAGACACTCCTGTAGCCGACTCTGAGAGGAGACAGGAAGAATACCCGGGCTATGTCTACGGATGTCCTTTATCCACGCTCATTAATTATGCAGCTCTAAAAAGCGTACGCTAACCAGGAGTCTCGTCAATGTCGTTTATAGTCGTCGTCATGCTCACACTCACCTGCAGCAGTTCGGCCCTGGGTATTACCAGCAGCATGTCTGTGCCGCCGTGGGATTCGTCCTCCAGGGTCACCAGGTCTTCCAGAGGCTTCGGTGCACAGAAAGTGAATGTTGAGCTGCGGGAGCACACTTCCCCTTTAGCATCAACATATATGAACTCATACTCCTGGGAGCTGGGCTTGGGCAGGTAGGAGGCTGAAAGTGATGAAACAAAGTCTTCTTTAACAAGTTAGCAACTATCAGAGAAAGACTGGAGTACTTCATATACAACAGTGGCTCAAGAGGTAAAAATTCGTCCTGCAACCGGTGGGTTACCGGTTCAAACCCCTGCTCCGTTCTTTGCCTGCTGGTGGTGATCAGAGCCCTAAACACCAACAGTGCTTCTCATTATCCCTTCAACAACTGCTTTTAGGAGCACTGGACTGAGAAGTAGCTCATGTGATAAACTCAGGAGACACGCAGTTCCACCAGCTGGATGCTAATTGCTGCTGCTACTAGTCTGGAGGAGCTAAGTGGGGAAAGCATTGGGAGGTGGAAGTTCAGCTGGAAACTACAGCTCCAAGGAGGAGCCGTGTGGAAGTAGGTGGGTTTTTGTTGGAGCAAGCTTTTAGGCAGCCCTGGATGACTGTGACAGATTAAAGGATTTCTCAAACATGCATGAAAGAATCAAAGCAACATTCCAGTTATGTTTTTGAAGGGAATAACATCATAAAATGATAAAAAGGCTTAAAAAAAAGAGTCAAATTTAAAGAATATCCTCCTTTACAACATCTGGGGTTATTAAAAAACATATATCCAGAGCTTCGGCCCTGCAGCCCAGGGCTAACAAAGCCCATGCTGAGAACCACTTTAATTTAAAAAAATTAAATTAATGCTATAATAATACAATAATTTGTTCAAAATGACAGCTTTTTAAATTATATGCTAAAGAACAGACTTGAATGAATTACCACCTAAGCTATGTGCATTAGCGAAGTTAATCTAGAAGCAATAATCTTTTGAAATCACAGCAGTTGAAACAAACTCTTTCTTTCTTTCTTTGCTCTGCACATTGAAGTCTGCTCATTGGCTCAGACCCATACCTGCTCCATGCATGCTCCTCACAGAGAACCGCCCTGATCAGTTTCTTCCGACACACAGCACAAAGTGAACAGTGTATTCTCCAGCGAGCAGCAGCAGCTGTCAGCAGAGGAGGCTTTAAGCCATTGTTTTCTGTCGTTCTCATTACTCAACCCCCCTGCTTAGCACAGAAATGAATTCGCGCCACGACAGACGCTTTCTGTGCCGGAGACAAAGCAAGGCAGGATACTTGTCTTTTGCACAGGATGTGTTTTTTTCGTTTTATTTTTTTTCCTTATTTTTCTTCTGGAAAAATTCTCTTTTAAGTCAGAAACAAACATTGCCATCTATAAAACACAAAGATTTGCAACGATGACAGGCGTTTTATAGAAATAACAATCTCCTGCTGAAGGTTTTATGTGCAGATCTGCTGTCCTAGCAGAGATTCACTGAAACTATGAACAATAAATACACAGGCATGAATACCCTGGAAGTGCACGCAGCAGTTGACCTCTGTGCCCTCTTGATAATCGGCTGGGGCCAGAGCCCAAACGAAGGTTTCATAGTCCTTCAATGACGACCATCCGACCTGAGGAGGACAACGTGCACATGTTGTTATTCCTAAGGTAATTATAATTAAATTTATTTCAAAAGGGTCAATGTACAACTGAAACACAAATGTCACCATTAGATGTGCTGCACCGGATTGGCGCAAAAGCTAATTTGCATCTGTAGTTCCGCTGATGGGTCACAGCAATGAATACACAAAACAACAATTAAACAAGACAGAAAACACAACACTAAAAGTTGTTTTCCAATCATAGCAACACATAAACACACACACACACATACACACACAAAGAGGCATGCAGTTAATAAAAATAAATGCAGGCTTTCATCCAGGTCAAAGTTCATCCATTTTTTCACCCATGCTTACATTTTTACAATTGAATTTCTTTTTGAAACCTAAATGAAAATATTTATTGGTAATTTCCAGAAAGGGTTGTCTCATGTTGGGGCAACCTTAACCAAAAATATATGTTCGTACAAGAAATCAAGTATAAAAATATACTACAGGACATAGAAAAGTAGAAATCATTTACTCTGCTGTTAAAATAATTAAAATCAAATCAATCTAGCTTTATTTGTAAGGTGTGTCAAACTCTTTAAGATGTTTTTGCTCCTTGTTTTTCCCCATTTTTATGTAAAGCATGTCTTACAGTCACTTTAAGAAAAAAAAAGAAACGATTGTTGTTAGTGTTCAATGATAATTAACAACACACTTTTTGTGGAGTCAAGAGATACAAAGCAGTTTTCTTTGCTTTTCCTATAGTACCTTTTATGCAACCCTGCAAAACAAAGTGATTCAAAAGAATAAAAGCCACTAAAACAGACTGTGTATATAACTTTAGTTATTCTTTTCTGTTTTTAGTAGAGCTGATAAGATTCTAGTTTGAAAAGAGGCTTAGTGCATAAAATACTATGACATTTTTCATACTACTGTTTACAAAGTAATACATGGAGGGTATAATGTGCTTATACTATCCAGTTAATTAAAGGACTATCCTTCATTTGAGTAGTATGATCGAAGTTTTTAAACCATAACTTTTAAACTTTGATAAATCTTTTTTTGCTGGTAGCTGGCTCATCACAATTCAGAACAATACATATGACAACTGATTTGTCAACTCAAGTACAATGGCCTGTGTATTGAGCTTCAATGTGAATGGGAATACCTCTGGGGTCTCAATAAGTCAAAAACAAACATGGGGATTAAACATTAAAAATGCTTGAAATAGGTGACACAAAATACTTTTCCAGGCTTTCTTAGCCTGTTTCTGTTTGTTTTTCAGGACAGCGATACCTTAAAGAGCCCAATCCAGTCACTGCTGACCCAGCTGTGCTGCGAGCTCAGTGTGTAGTGGCAGTCGACTCTGCTCTGGGGGAAGTAGGCACAGCCCACGTTTCGAAACTCCACGCGCCAAGCCTTGTCCATGGCAACACAACACAATGACAGGCTACTTTACACCTAAAAGAAATAAATGAGCTGGTGAGCAAACTTGAGCAAGCAGACGCCTGTGAATATTTATTTGGTGTAAGACGATAGCCTGACTGAGACTGCACTTGAGAAAAGGACACCACAGATAAGCCTCTATGACAGGACGGGCTTTGAGCAACATGACATGTTAGAAGTGTGTTGCCGTGGCTATTTTGGTCGTCGTAAAAAAGAAAATCATTTGTTAGTTATTGTGCTTTATTACATGTAAACAGGCAGTTAAAAGTGAATGGGTCTCGGATTCGACGCTACTTAAAATGAATTGAGCGAACCTGGCTGCATCTTTAATGTACTACAGTCTCTTTGAAGTACAGAAGCAGCTACAGCGCTCTGGAGAAATATTCATGCCCTTGGGACTTTTACACACTTCAATCCATTTTAATTGTATTTTTGTGTTACAGACCAATACAAAATAATGAACAATTGTCAAGTGGAATGGAAAAATGTAGGGTGATTTTCTAAATCTTTCACAATTAAAAACCCAAATTGTGTTGCATGAGCACACTTTAAACATTCACAAAATCTGCATACAGATGTTATTAGCCATGTGCTCCACAAATCTGGTGAAGAGGTGAAGAGCTGTAGGCAGATAGACATTATTCAAATCTGCACTGAACATTTTTGGCCTACAAGTCAAATAGCATGTGTGGCAAAAAAAATAATAATAATAAAAGATGGTGGTGGCAGCATCAGAATACTTTCCAGGCAGCAGGGACAGGGAAGTTGACCAGAGTTAATGAGAAGATAGGTGGAGCCAAATGTAGGTCAGTCCTGCCTGAAGGAAACCCTGTTGGAGCATGCAAAAGGGATGAGCCTGGGTCAAAGGTCAGAGACAGACCTCACACAACGTGAGCATGGACGGTACACTTAGAATAATTGTAGGGAACATATTATATAAGGACGTTTTAGGATTTCTGCATTTTAGTTATTGAAGTTTGAAATGAAATGGCTGGAAAGAAATTGGTTCTTATTCCTTCTACCTTGAGTATAAAAATACATTTCTTATGTTGTAGCAGACTACAGGAATTTAATCCTGAAGAAAGAGCTCCAAATTGAGGTTTTGGATAACAACATGTTATTATGTTTCCGATTACAATATGCTTTGTTTTGATATATAAATTACAAATGTAACGTGATAAAATATGAAAGTTTAATAGAGAAAAAAAAACAACTTTGCAAGGCACTTTTATGCATCGCCATGACAAAGGCCAGATGTATGTAGAAAACAACAGATCTTGTTCTTCTGCTTGCAACAACAGAAGAACAAACAAACTCTTAATATGCTGTAAAACTGCAACGGGCTCATAACTATTTTCGCCTCACAAATGGAACTTTGAAGTCCTGCAATGTCTACAGTTTTCTATTCTGAAAAACATACAAAAACATGTGCGTCTATGTATTAACTGTTCAATAATCACCTATTTGAGGTGGAAATTTACAGCCACTTTCCGAGGGGTTCATATTTCACAGGCAGCAGGCTTGAGGCCCTGCAAAAAGCAGCGCATGTCGGGGAGACACTGTGCCAGCCACCTCGACGCAAGTTTATTAATTAAAAAAACCCATAAAGCGCAGGATATTCAATTATGAATTAATGTTTTTTATTGCTAATTATTGTTTATTTTTGTTTAACTGCTGTAAGTGTGAACAGAGCGGGGACAATAACAGGCTTTGTCAACTGAAGAAAAAACATCTGCGCACATTTTATCTCGAGTCCTCCATGAAGTGACTCTTACCTTTAAATCCAGACACTCTCTCTGTTGGGGCTGAAAAACGACGCCGCGCGCGAGTCAGAGGGTCTGTAGTCCTCAGTAAAACCACGGAAACATATTCACAACAGCTGTGGCTCAAGCTGCCGGGGACACAGCTTCTACAGTAACCTGAAACAATTAGGAAAAAAAAACAACAACAAAGCCAAACACGAGCACGACGGCGTCAGGATTCACCGTGGGATTGTGGGAGCTGTTGTTCGTCAAACAGCTGGAATTATGGAAGATCGCGAGAGTCCGGACTACAACCCCCAAGATGCTGTATCACTGACAGGAGGACCGCTGCACGTAATATGATGCTGCTCGACATCCAGCGTTGCGTTTATCATCGGAAAGAGATACAAACGGTACAAGCTGGCAGATGTCAGCTTGGTCCACCAATTGGAAGGTTTGCGATGAAGGACAACAACCAATAGCAACAGCAGCGATGAAAATAAAGATTTTTTTTTTTCTGCGGTTGTTACATAAAGTTACACATTCCTAAATGCGAATGTAGCCTACTCCTATCACTTTCTTTTGTTATTAATTTTATCTTTAAAAATGATATAGGTTTTTGGGTACTTTACAATCTTAAGTTACCCTTAAGTTAAGGATATGTGCAAATCTGATTTTAGTCTGAATCTCCAAATAATACGGTCATTTTACTTTTTGGGAGCTCATCATTCTGCCCCCTTTGCTGACGTGTTGTACAGAGGGAGCACTTTAAGAACAGGATGACGCCAAGGCGCCGGACAGAAGGTGGCAGTACAGTTTTTCAAAACCTCCCACAGCACACAAATTTACATTCAGGCTGAACTTAAGCAAACTTTTAAACCTCAATCACGCAGCGCATGTTTTATGACACTGCTGAAACCATCTCAGAGGTATGTGGCAGTATGGCATTCAGACACATTACAAATGCAAATGTGTTTATGTTTATTTAAATATTTTTTATGCTACAACCACTCTTCCATGTATTTTTGTGATTTTTTTAAAAATGTAATTAATTTTTTCAATTTGTAAATATTTAAAAGTGTTTCTTGCCTCCCTTTCATGTTGGTATATCAACGTCAACTAATTAGTAAAGACATTTCACCTGTGTGAGATTTAACCATATGAATAGAGCTGCTCTCTGAAGGCCTCAGATGTTTGTTAGTGAACAAAAAATATCATCAAGATCAGGGTGCACAGTGACTGCCAGCCTGTCAAGACATGACTGTCCACCTGAACTACACTGGACAATAATTTGCAGAGGTAAATAGCTCAGGTGGAATAACCTGTTGATATGATAACTATTTGTTAAGCTCTCTACAATGGCCAGATATGCCACTGTTCTTGTGGAGGGATGACATGTGGCCATTGCTTATAGCTTTGCAGCTTGAAACAAGGAGATCGAAGAAGGTACTGAGATTTAAGGGATTTTTTTTAGTCTGCAAGCATCATGTTGTGGAGAAAGTTTTTCCTCAGTGATTGTTTATATAGGCAGGTACATGTATGCAGGTCTTACTCAGACACTGGCGGTGGCAGTTTCTGATATGGGCTACACGGTGGCTGCCCAAGGCGGCCTCTCCTCTAGGGAGGCATGAACTCTCAGAACATCCCCTCCACCCAGGTGCTCCTCTCCATAAATGCATGCTCGCTCACCCACACCTGATGTGCCCCCGTCGCATGCGTCTCTGCGTGAGAGCTCTTCTCCCCTCTCCTTTTTTCTGCCGCCAGATCCAGTCTGTCCTGGTGACGGACCAGCTAACCATCCAGGAAACCATCAAAACGAGTACATTTGCCTCCTAAACCTCAGGAAAAAAATTTCAAACTTCTCATGCCTCAAGTTAGTCTTAACAGAGCAGCCAATCAATGCCATACCGTTCCCAGCTATGTCTTATAAGGACACCAGCAGTCATCAGAAGAGTGTTTAAAATGGAGCTCTTGCATGAAATAAAATGTAAAAATTCAAATGCATTTCATATATGTAGCTATAGTGTGTTAGTATTGCCACTGATGAGTTCAGACTTTAGTTTTTTATTGCAAATACAGTGGCTGTGGTTCTGTCTATTAAAGGTTTCATTAAATACATAGATAAGGTCAAATAAGCCTGATAATATTCCTATGCTACTTAAAATACATTTGATTTAAAGTTTGGTTGAGTAGGGGCATGCATATTAAATTATATGTTCAATTTAGAGTGTAAAAACATATCAAAATACATCATATGATGATGTATTTTGATATATCAGCAGACATCTTGTTACTCATTCTCAGGGCTAGTAGTTAATCTCATTAATTTGAACTCTTAAAGAATCATTTCTGTCACTCATCACACTTGCTACATGCAGAAGAGTAGATGATGACTCTTATTGCTATGTTATAGTCTGTTGTTGCCTATTAGGCTGCTGCTCAACAATGGTTTTATAGCCTATTAAATAGAAATGCATCGCTATAAAAATTTTGGCGGATAATCAACATATATATCAAAATTTTGTCCATACGCTTTTGACACTATGTAAAAGCCTCGTACATCTGTGATGCATCACACTTCCACGTTTTTCAGAGGTTTTAAAGGAGTTTCCATATCGCAAATAAGTGGTATGCATGGTTGATTGAAAAACCTTAGGAAGGTGCAGAGGTGGATGGTGAGGGGCCTGGGGGGCATTGGGGTCGATTTAACGGTGCACCACCCTTAATTGTATCTCCATTCTGTTGTCCAGGGGGTTTGGTTTGCTTGGATAATAACGAGCTGTGTGACTATTCTAGATAAACAATTTAAAAGTTAAGACCAAAGCATATCCATGTGTCATAACCCCTCGGTCAAAGTACAAACCTAAATCCTATTGAGAATCTGTGACCACATTTGATTACTAATGTCCATAGATGCTCTCCTTCCAATCAAACTGAGCTTGATGATTTTACAAAGAAGAATGGGCAAATATTTCAGCCTTTTGGCAGAGATGCACCTCAAAAAGCTTACATCTGCATTTTTGAAAAACATATTTCTCTCATTCCTTTTTATAATTAAGTGTGCACTACTTTGTGTTGGTCTTTCACAGCAAGGTTTTCCAACAGAGCTTTTAGAAGATAAGTTTAAAAAAACCCTGCATGCACCCCTAATGTTGTATTTGAGATGACTTACCTTCGTGTGTTGATCTGCAGTAATAGGTCGCTATTTACACCACACATCCTGTATGCAACCATGTATGCTTTTGATTCCCAGTAAAAAAAACCCATTGAGGTTAGTGGTTGTAAAGGAAATTTGGAAAAGTTCAGTGAGTAGGAATTCTTTTTCAAGACACCGTACAACAGATATCAGTTGTGCTTTACTGACTGAAAAGCCATAAAATTGCAGTAATGAGCTTAAACGACAGCATTTACGAAATTAGTTTTTGGAGTTATTCCCCAACTCTAATGTAATCTGAACAGACTTGAATTTAGGTCATTGGAAAAATTGGCACACTGCAGCCACAGGGGAAAAAAAAACAACCCCATGTCAAAAGCAAAATTGAGTGTATTATGGTTCTGTAGTTATAGCGTGGATGGTGCTAATTTGGTATTACTGCAGTTATTGATGTTCATTGATGAGTCAGTGGACCCGAAGAGTGCTTTATTCCTTCCTCAATTAGTGGGCCCAGTTTGACTAATTTAGTCTTTTGACAACACTATAAGGAGGCTTCATGTAATTTTATGCAGGACGATAGTCGATGTTGAGACCCTATAAATTGTGTTTAAGTGGATTAATGGTGAGCAAAGCTAGGAGGGGGGAAAAGGGTTTCCCTTGCTGTCTGATGATTAAATAGGTTGTTCAGCAATGAAAAGCTTATACAGTTGTCTTTGGTTACAAGTAGGAACGGGAAGTTAAGAAAAGGGTTGACTAAAATTATGTCTTCAAATAGATTTTGTGGCAGATATGTTTGTTTTTCTCGTCGATATAAAAATCTGTATATTTCTCAATTTTATATATATATATATATATATATATAAGTAGCATGGCAGAAATGAGCCAATATTTTTTTATTCACTTTTGTTTTGGGGAGTCATAGCAGTTTAAATACAAATGCGTGCCATGCCTATCACATTTTTCATTTATTAAAGAGGCAGTACGGTGTGTTTTCCAACCACAGTGTCATTTTATATCACAGTCAAGTAACTATGTTGCCTTCAGTTCTGAAAATGCTGGAAATAACTGAGCCTGACTCATTTCACAAAACAGTGAAATCAACTTTTTTTAACTTTACATCATAATGTTATTCTGTTATTAAAAACACCTGTTATTAAAAACACAGCTGAATGGCAACCATTCGCTGTGGAAAACATTTGGCTTCTTCTAAAGCGCCACCTTTAGAAGAAGCTCCTCCTTGGAGTTGTGAGCTTCTGCCTAACGACTCCCCCACTCAGCTCCTTCAGACTAGCAGCATCAATTAGCAAACACCTGGTGGGTATGCGCATCAGCAGAGCTGCTTCTCAGTGCAAGGCAAGTAAAAATGTTTTAATAGAACAACGTTGTGGTGAGGAAATTCTGAGAAACAGAGAAATAAAGGCTTTAATTTTTAACGTCAAATTTCTTTTAAGTCATATTTGATATACAGCATTTTTTAACAACTGAAGTTAACATAGGTTCTTGATTGTGCTATAAAATGCAACATGTGGCTGGAAAATACATAATAGGCTACTGCTGTTTCTGAAGCTCCTTATCCACAGGAGATTAAAGAATTTTTCAAACATAAATGAATCAAAGCATCACTTTAGGTTCGTTTTCGATTAAATTAGAACATTATTACATAATGTAAAGCAAAAAGTGTGTCAATTTTACGTACTACTGTCCCTTTAAATACCACCTGTCCTTTTCCTTCCGCTTCACCGTTACCTTTGACCTTGTGTCGGTCCACCACGTAACGTCCCAACGAAGTCTGCGGTTGCAAAGCTGACAAAATGTGTCGGAGCTTAATACTTGAGCAAGGCGCTGCGTGGAAATGCGGTCGTACCGGTTTCTCTGGATGAAAGCGCAGCCACCCAGGTAAAGTTTCCACTCAGACTAAATGCGGCTTGGAGAAGACAAGAGTCCTGTGGGCACGAGGTGCTGCGTTTCCCTCGCTCCATTATGAGAGCATTTACGAGCTGAAGGACGTCGGGGTGTAAAACGAGCCTCTCCTGGTTAGCAAAAAGCTACACTTTAACTGGGAGGCTCGCGCCAGAGTTCACAGCATACATAACAGACAGGATAGTGTTACCTGCCACTATGGGCCAAACACGACTGCCAATAATTGCCTTACCAATATTTGCATGTCCCTCTTAGTGTTATTGAACACCCCGCTAAGTAACTGAGCACCGCGGCCCCGGCACTATTTTAAGTTGTTTGCTGATTCCACGGTGGGCTGAAACAAGACAATTATGAAGCCCATTTTCCTCCATTATGGCGTTTTAAGGGGCCTCAGCTTTCATTGAAAGCTTAGATCCTGGCATGCGTTATATAAATAGTCTAGCTGGAAATGGAAGGCAACTTTTGTGGAAATGGCATTTTCTAAAATAAATGATGCAGACAAAGAGATTTGCCAAGAATTGCCGAGGACTACTGATAGGAGTAAATATGGTTGAAGCCCTTGTTTTTGACCTTTAATAGAAACATTAGACAATGCAATGCCTTTCCCCCAATACCAGCTGAAGATGGTATTGTCATGGATGGAAATAGAGAAGTGTTGGAAATATGGAAATAAATGTGTATCGCCACCAGGATATGAAAATTTAGAAAATGTTTGACTTGTAAGCGTCATAATCTGTAGTTGTTTGGACTCTTAGGCCTGGATCACATTTAGCCGGATATTATGATTATCTGGCCCTTTTCATATGGCCCTATTGACTCCAAATTACATCAATAAGTCCCACCAGTTTTTTGCTAATCCAGACCATTCACTCAAAATCAACAGATCCCCACATTTTTGTCTGATTTTACAGCATAATTTCTTCAAAAATGGTCAAAGACATTGGGTTCAAGTCACTGCTACCTCAGTCTAACTTGATGCCAAGATATTGAAAAGTAACAAAAAGTCACATTTACATGATACATTAGCACAAGTATTGTAAGAAATCCCATACAAACATATCTGAATTAGCACCACAAAAACCCCCAAAAACAATCACAAAATTCTGGAGGGACAGCTAATTATTAACTGTTAAGAGTTTAATGGGTTTCTTCGACATATTCTGGCACAACCAGCCTCTTTAAAGAACATTCAAATTTTTGATATGTCCCAAAATGAAACTGACTTTGACTCATGACCGACAAGAAAACTCCAGTGGAGATTTGACAAAACTGTTTTCTACGCTTTCATGTGTTCATGGGAAAAACTGATATTTAGTGTCTCACACATTACAATCTGTTCACCGACAAATAATGCCCCAATACATCCGTATGCCTGCCTAGAGTAAATGTGAAGAATCATTACTGATATACATTTGTTACAAAAGTATTACTGATTGCACTTTAAAAATTAGGTAACTTTATGTTATTAAAAGTAAAGTTTAAACAGTAATAATTTCTTGGTTAATGTCAAGTTGTCATAACAAAGACATTTTGAATAATGTCAGCTTTGTATTAAAAGTGTCATAATTTACTAAATGACGCTTTATGACAACAGTCATAAATATTCATGAAGGCTTATTCATGTTCATGACAGGCGTTATGCCATGTTTATAACAGTGTTATGACTGTCTTATTCACCCCCTTCAAATAAAGTGTTACCATTGTAATTTTCTCCAAATACAAAGTTATTTGAAAAATACATCAGTAATATTGTTCTTTAGGGGTTATCTGATGTCACAATATTATTTTTACAAACAAGAGTCATCTACAGTAGAAGGAGGCACAAGGTCGGTGGGCAGGCTTTTTTGTCTGTTGGTCATATTGGATTTAACAAAAATTATTTCTTGCATTTGCAGCTGATGGCCAGTAGTTGATAGTGTATTTTATAATGCATTAGTGTCCACTTCAGTGGTCTGTGTGCATTTATCCACAAGAAGCACAAGAAAATGGTTTTTAGACAGCTGTCCACTAGTGACCACTATGCATGAAAGGGTTAAAGACGCAGAGCAAACCCTGAATAATTGCATAACTATGTCCAATAGAAGCTGCCCTGGTCATAAATTTATTACATGTGTTTAGCATCTGGAAAGTGTTACTTAGAATGTTTCAAAGAGAAAACAAAAAACCAAAACAACAAAAGCTAACAGCAACACATCAGCTGTTAGCATCTTCCAAACCACCTTGAAATAAATGACATAAAATAAAAAAATGAAAAACTAGTGTCAGAATGGAAACGTAAACTAATAGCAAATGAATACAAGGTGGCTAATCATGAGTAATCCAGTTGTGGAGCATCAGCGACTCCCCAGCGGGAGGAGAAAGGAGCTGGCGGTTGGAGCGCAGTGATTTCCCTCAGGCAGATGTGCCATTTAAGTGCCACATTGTTATGAGGGAGGATCCATTAGCCCCCACATCAAAGCAAATTCTCACATATGGATTATTTGTAAATCATGTTTTTTTGTTTTGTTTTTTTTCCTCTCCCCAGACTTAGCCAGTTGATGCCAAACTATAAGTTCATTTTGTAAATTGACATATGAGCTCTGAGTAGGCTGTATGTGTTGATGTGTGTGTGCATGAGAGTATAAACAGCTTAATAGAAGCAAGCGGATTTCATAATGGAAATGGCTGTTAGTGGTGCACAAAGTAGTCCTGTTCAGACGTGGATTACCGAGCTCACCAACCAGAGAGCTGTCTGTTTCAAATGCACCACCTAAAACGAACAAAAAAAAAAACACCTCTCTGCCGTCTTCGGTCCTCAGCGCGTCCATCCTGTTTTACAGTTCCAACTTAAATCAAACACAACCTCTAAAATACAGAGGTTCTTGGTAAAGATTTATTTTATTTTTTATTTTGCGATGATCCAAGCATTAATGCCGGCCACGTTTTAACGATTTTACAAAGCTTTACCCGCCTAAGAGGTTAGTTTTAAGTGCTGCGTGGAACTGCCTGCCAAAGCTCCATTTGAATCGGACGTATAACCGCAGAATTATCCCCGGTTATAGTTCTGGTTCAGATTTTTTTTCTAAATCTATCTGCGTCGCTTGACTGCATTTGCGGTGAAATTCAGCTGCAGTGGTGAGATATTGATGTTGCAACATAAAACAGCCTGCATGGTGGCTGTTTTGTGACATTTTGTCATAAAGTTTCTTCTCTTATTGCAAAAAGTTCAACTATTGGCCTGTGTAAGTACATATTGTATCTAATTAAACTTTTAAAAAAATATCATGTCAATGTATTATTCTCTTAATTTTATATTTTAATATAATAAAACGTTGGACTAATATATAACTTGTTAAAAAAATAACATGCAAGTAATTGCAACCACAAACCTCATATTTCTTCATCTTTTATGAAAAGGACCAACAAAAAGATGTGTTTGTCCAATTAGTGCATTAGCACTAATTTTAATTGTAAATATTCCTTTAATGATAAGGCGCTTTGTCAATGTAGTATTTAGTGGAAGCTAATGCTACAGTGCTAAATTCAACCATGTATTTTGTATCGTCCTCAAGTTACCGAATAAAATTTGTAATGGTTTGCACTTTATTCAGCTGAAAGTTTACAAAACAGCAAAAATTAGCTCTTTAGAATCTATGAAAAAAATTATTTAGAGGAAGGTATGCACGTTAAGCATTTTTCAAATCAGCATAAGCAGTTTGCTAATTACCTTGTTAGAATCGGACGTATAACGATTAAGCGAAATTCTGGGGAAGCCTAGAAGGAAACCGTGTGGCGTTTATTAAATACTTGACAGTAGAGTGGAGGTTCACATTCCAACAGGCCCAGTAGAGTCCAAGCTATAACTGGGTCTGCTTCAAAACATGTTGATGTATCAGAATGAGCTGGTGAAAGCAGAGACCTAAATCCAGTTAAGAAATCAGAGGTAAGACTTGGAATTTACAGAAAGGCGCTAAACCACATAGAGGAGGCAAAATGTGCAAGACTGGCCAAGGCATACCCCACAATGTTGGCAACTTCAGCAATTCACTTTCCATCAGTGGTAGACTAAAATCCTGAAAAATATTCTGGCAAAACAGAGTATTTTATAATGTCTAACAGTCTCATTGTGAAATAAGCTAGGCCTACTTGTCTTGCCTCAGGTCATTGAGCACTGAGGCGACTTGACCAGAGCAACACCTTGAATATTTTCTTTCTTACAACCATTACATCGTTGATTTACTACTGTCCATTGTCCTTTTTATTGACCCAGCATAGGTCAAGCTTCAGCCATTGGTAAGGTCTACTCAGTCAGTTTAAGACTTTCAGGTTCTTGTAGCTGCTGGGAATCGTCTACATCGTCTGTCCTCCACCTACATGTTATATGCATGTTTATGCTTCTAGGCTTCCCAAATATCTAGGGACTATTGTTACAGTAAATATGCCATTGTGCTACACTGACAAACATGATTATTGCAAACTTAGAGTGGGTGAACAGCCTTGAGTATAAAGAGAAAACTTTCTGATGCATCCAGTCATGGAATACCAACAACATCCTTGAAGGTTTTAGCTTGTTAATAACTTGAATTTGTGAATGGCTGGACTTCAAATTGTTTGTGAATTATCTTTTGAACTCTTCCCAGACTGGTGGGCAGTAAAAATGACTTCACTAAGATCATGGCTGGTGGATATGAGTGGATTGTTTTATGCTAAAAACACAGATTCAAAAATGTAAGTATTTGAAAAATACTTTCAAGTTAATGTTTGTCACTCATATTATTCAATGTTCTTCAAAGAGGAAGGACTGTAGCAGTCTGGGTTACAGGATTTGTGAAAGTTTCTGACAACACTGTTGATTTAAAGCAGAGATTGAAACTGGTTGGAAGCATTGAGTTTCTTCGAACAGCAATTATCCGTCTCATATTAAACCATCAGGGCAGGGTGATCGTTTGAACGAATACGGAACAAACGTCTTTTTGTAAAAGTTGCATTCTGCAGCGTGTGCAACATCAATAAACCGTTTTATCTAGTTTAATACGACTGAAAAAACATTCAACTCTGTGCCGTTGTCACCTCCCTAAATGAATCAAATCAAAAAGTGTTACTTACCTCCTAGATTAAAGCTCAATCATTCCAGAATCAGCTCATTTGGTGCTAAACCCACGAGGCCAAGAGCAGATCCCCTCGTGCATGAAATTTCAATTTAGAACCCAAGACACTGTTTACTCTTTAGGCCCATTTCCTCTCCCTACTTGAGCTGATTTCGGCATCAAAGTCTGCTTTTGTACAGCAGCAGCATTGTTTCATCAGCAGCAGCAAGCGAGGCTCACCGGCGGCTCCACACTGTGCAGATAAGTGCATCAGCTATTACCAGGTCCCTCCTTCAGACCTATTAGGTCTTGCAAGGACTTCAAACACCAATTTGTTCTGCAAATAGCCCATTCACTTTGTGCCCACCAAAGAGAGACACCTCTCTCCCTCTCTGCAGTAATTGAATCTTCAAAGGGACATTTTCCTCCATTTCTGCCAGGTATTAAAGTGATGAATAGCAAACGGTCATCTGAATAGAAAGAGAGGATACATGTTTATCCATTTTCAGTCAGGCGCTGATCATGGCGCCTTGATGACTGCGGGGTTGGTAATAGGATTGAAGGGGGTCCTCGGTAAGAGTCGCGCTTGAACGCAACTTTGCTTTCTGGTTCTGCGAGCTAGCTGCAGCTCACCGCAAACCTTTCTGGGTAATAAAGTGGTGACAGCGTGGAGGGGGGGGATGCTCTATGGCAGCAGGTAAAGGGAAGCTGGTTGGAGTCGAAATGGAAAGTCGAGGATAAAAACATCATTTCTCCACACAGCAAACACACGGACGATGCAAACTTCAAAAGACAAATGCAACAGAAAATTATTTTTACAATCATAGAAAAGAAATTCAAATGAAAAATGTTGCACATAGCAGAAACAACTGGAAAAATGAAAAGGTGCACCACTGCTGCAAAAGGCCAAAGTCCTCCAGACCACTGGGGGGAGTCTGGAGTAGGTAGTGTAACCTATATAAACAGCCACGTGTTCAGTATCATAAAGATCGCGAGTTTCAATGACATGAAGTATAACAGACTCAGGCCCATGGTCCTATAGTCCTGAGAGCCTGATCCCATACAATATTTTAGTCGACTCCCCCTAGTGGTCTGGAGCTCTTCCAATTAGTGGAGCCAGTTAACAGCATTACATAAGTGCTGTGTTTTTTGTTTGTTTTGTACTAATTGCATTGTTTTCCTCCTTGCTCCCATTTCCTGTTTGGAGTGATTTTTCTGTTGCATTTAGGGGGGTTTGTGTGTTTTGCAGTTCCAGCTGGTTGCAGTGCGTTTCACTGGTTTCTGCAAGTTTGCGCATGTTGGTATTTCTGTCTCCAAAGCACATTTCTCCCTTAAGAAATATACATACCAGGGTCACAATGAATTTGAGGAGGCTTTAAAATCTTCCAATACTTTTATTATTTAAATACACCATACGGGAGCAAATGTCTCGGAAAATATCACAAATAAATTTCTCTTTCATTCATCATTTATATGTTGGGAATGATATCTACATTTCTGGCTATGAGCAGAACTTCTTCAGGTTGCCATGGTGTGAAGGGAAGGGAGCCGGATGCAGAGGGGTCAGATGTACTGTAGCCACACCTGGACAACAACATTTACATGCATACTGTACATACATGGTAGCTTTACAAATACACCACAAGTGTTCATGATTTGTTTTCCACAAAATGCCACAGATATTGTATTTAAACCCCATTCATATATACATATACATATGCGCACATATATGTATATATGAATCAAAAACAGAAAGAGAACATATTCCCCCTTTTTTTGACAACACTTAAAATATAGAAAGTGAAATCACCACGTTTCTGGGAAATGAGGATAGAAAAGGAAGAGAGGGAAAAAAAAAAGAAAAGTTCCTGCTTTTCCCCCAAAAGTGTTTTTAAACAAATGTGCAGCGTTGAAAAGTCTGCAACTTTTAAACCTAATTAGTCTGTTTTTTTTTTTACTTTTCTGTCTTCGCTCAGTCACAACATCCTCTCAGTCGGTTTCTTTAACATCCTCTCTACCTGGAGAGTCCCCTTCTGATTACGATCAGTGTTAAAACTCCTAAGCGTTCCCGAGCGTTCTCGTCTCAGTTGTAATAAGTGCAAATATCCACCCAGATTTGGGGAAAAGCCGAAGGTTGAAGGCTGGGAGTTAGGGGGCGGGGCCTTGAGGGTTGTGGAGATGAGAAGTCAGGTTATTGGTTAAGATGGGCGGAGAGTTCCTTTAGGGCGAACGGGCCTGGGGTGTTGCTGATCCACGCTGTCTCAGGTGACAATGAGGAAGGGCTAAAATGAAGGCACACATCCTGCTTCCTGCACAGCTTCCCACCTAACACACCTAGCACCAAAAACAAACAGAAAGGGAGATTAGTAACGCACCAATCCACTTTTTTCACTTCCGATACCGATATCTGATGTTTAGTATCGGTCGATACATATCTGATACAGAAAAAAACAGTGCTGAATTAACTTAAAATGTCTTTTTTTATTTTAAACAGACATAAATGTACTAAATTACAAATTAATTTGATAACTATAACAATACAGCACACTTAAATACATCAATAGGTACACAAGTAGAGATGCAAATGTTTGTGTTAAGCGATTCAATTCAGATTTTTAGGGCAACGATTCGATTCAGAAACAATTTTTGATTCACACTGTTTTTCTATTCAAACAGTCTAGAGGTAGTTTAAATCATCTGACAACAGGAAAAGAGTGTAAGCAAAACCATCAATTATTTAAAACGATTTGATAGGTTGCAATACTGTATCAAAATTCACCAGTTTATATTCCAACAAATGTAGGTTTACGGATGAAATTCTGTAACTTATATTACCAGTGTTAAGTTAGCTTACCTGGCTTAGCTTTGCCATAAATAAAAAAAAAATCTCAAAGTTTCAAATATAATTTTACAAAAAAGTTAAGAAAAATCTATTTCCAAAATTCACAAGACAATATGTAGATGTAAAAATAAACTGCAACAAGCCTTTTAAATGGTACAGAAAGTCCAATTAAAAATTCTAAATATAATATAAAAATAAATAATAAACAATGACACCTCTCAAAGCACAAATCCTAGGATTAGTCTTGAATAGATGTGCTCTTATAGATCTCAGGTGCATTGTCACCGATGCTCGGTCCATCATTTTTGCCGAAATCAGAACTGATAAAAATATAAATATTGGATTGGTGCATCTCTAACAAACATCTTTGGTCAGCATCAAAAGCAAGACGTTGAAGTGTTAAACGTGTCCACTCCCCTCCACCTGATAAATACATTTTCCACTAGCGCCTGTGTTTAATTTATTGATCAGCCAGGCTTTGAAAACCCATCTGGTGTCCCATTTACTTAGCACCGACTCAAAAGTGCCTTCATGAGGCGATTCTCTTTGGTATAATTAGAAGCACGCTCCAGCATAACTGCAGGAGGTGCTCAAGCCTGTGAAACAGAAATGCAGGGGGAGGAAACACTATTATCTGTCTGGGTTAAAAAAAAAAAAAAGGAGGAAAAAAGAAACGGCTTTAAACTTTTTCATCTTCCTTGTGTTTTTCTCTGATTCTAAGGGGTGATTTAATTCCCCCTCCCCTTCATCCTTCAAATCACTAGGAGGGCTCGAGTCTATTAGTAATTGCAAACTCCGACTTTGGGGGCTAATTAAAGTGACTGACGCTGGGAGGGTCTTCCTCCCCTGGGTCAAAGTGAGCTCTGTTTGAGAGAGGTAATTTGTCTGCTCTGAACAAAGAGATTAGGCAGGAAGAAGCTAGAAAGGAAGTTTGAAGATGTGGGCTCAAAAATGATCAGTGCAAAAATCGCAAATAATCAAAACGACTGCGGCCTGATGCATTGGTGCCGCATTGATTCGGAGGTCCGGAGTCCAGCCAGATTCTGCTAAATGTGCCACAATGTGCTGGAGCAGCAGGATGATCCTCCACGTTTCCCCATGTGGAGCTAACAGAAGCATCCACTGAGCGTCTCTGTTTATTTAAATATCCTCTCCTCTCCGCTATAATTAAAGCACCGGGGCCAATATTCAGATTGTGTTTTAGCATCAATAATGCAGCACTTTTTTTTTCTCCCACTACAATTGATGTCGGGGGGCATAAATAAACAATGAAGCTTCGTATTTTACTACACCGGCCGTGCTAACGGAGACGCTCTTAGCGCGTGGCTGACGACTTAAACAGACGTTTAAAATTAAGCTAGATAATACAACAGCTTTCAATTTAAATGTGAGGAGCTCTTAGAGCTCGGCGAGCCGATCTGTAAAAGTGACAAGCCCTTAAAAGGCTTTAATGGAGTTCTGCCTCTCCTCCACTCGCACGAGCACTCAAGGTGAAATGCATGCTCCCAATAATATGATTCCTCTTTTAGTCTATCTATGACACACTCCAAACACTCCCCCCTTTCCAGGTTTCTCTCAGCCTATGTGTGTATCAATAAAACTCCTTGTTTTGAGGCAGAAATGATTAGATCTCCAGCAGACAGAATGGAGTTACTCTGAAGAATGAAGTTATCCTTGTATATGATTAGGCGTTTTGTTTTGCTTTCACTGGAAACATCAAGATGGAAGTCATGATGACGGTTCTGGTGATACGCTAGCTGCCCAGGGTGATCCCGTTTATACTAAATACTCCCAAACTAATGTGCAACGAGAATACAGCACACAGCTTCTGCAGGATTTCATGGAATACGTTTTTAAAATGAAGCAAAACAAAACATGGATGCCAATTATTGCTCTGCGACATCACAAGAAGCTAGTCGATCAAACAGGCATTAGTAAACGTTATGGTGGTTGAGTTTCAGCACAGACTTAAGGTGTTTGGGTGGTAAAGGTCATGGTGGAGATGCTGTAGGTATGGGCATTAGTGGCACCCCCAGAAAATGTTCTGAAGGTGCTGGGGGTCAGACCAGGACAGTAAAATTCCAGGTTTGTCAGAAAAAAAATGTTATTAATAAAATTTAGGGAAGAACGATAGATCAGCACTAACAATGATATCAGCCAATATTAGTCATTTTTTAACATGTCGCTACGTTAGCTTAGCTTAACTTCTCTGGTTCTAACTGACTCTAAAACGTAGTGGTAGAGGACCAGAGGAGTTCTGGAGGAAATGTGTAGCATTCTGCTACTAAATAAACACGTTTAAAGACAGAATCTGATTTTAAAATATGAGGACAAATGACTTTGGTCATGCACACATGATCAAAGGCACGTGTTAGAGGGTGACGTGTTGTTCTATATGTGACAAACTATATGACTATTTTGAGTGATCTTTCACCAAAGTCTGGTATGTAGTTTTAAATACTTTGTAGAAACAGTACAAAAAAGTGTAGCCAAAGGAACTTTAAATAATTTGAGTTAAAATGTAACAAAGCCAGTCCAAGTTATCCTGAAAGATCATCAAATGCCAATGTAAACTGAGTAAATTCCCGCTTTTCTCATTTCACTACAATCTATCACTCACTAATAAACTTCCACCAGTGCAGCGGCCTTACCTTCTGGTCAGGCAGTAACGGGTTCGTTTGCAGAGAACTTAAATGGCCGTTGATGAGCGCTGTGGGTCTGTCGTGTTCGCAGAAGAGGCTGCCGTTGATGTAGTGGAACCGATCCCCAGGAACGAGCCGGTTCCGGCAGGTGGAACACGTGAAACACTTTGGGGCAGGAAGAGGGGAACCAGTTCAACCAACCCAATACACACACCACTAAACGTGGGTACATGGTGGCGGTTTTGTTTTTACCTTGAGATGGTACACGTTGCCCTGCGCCCTCATCACCAACTCACTGGCTGGAATCGACTGACCGCAGGCGCTACAAGCTCCACTGTTCCCAAATAACCTGAGAAAAGACGGCGTGAGAAGAGCGGGGGTTACTCTGCGGCTGCGTAGATTTGCGTAATGTACTGTGGGAACCCATGCTTTAGCTTGCCAAGTTTTCTATTCTACATGTCTATACTCTCTTATGACTGAAAACATGAAGAAGAAGAGATGGAAGATCAACAGAGAAATGAATCCTTTTAAGTTCTTCTCAAGCATCTCATGCTGAGACTACGTATTGCTTTTACTGCATTTTTCTTTTCTGCAACCCAATAATAAGCAGGAACATAAGACATCAGGAGCTAAGAGGATTTGATTGTACACCCAGGCAGGGACGCAGAGCTTTCGCCATTAGGACTCATGTGAATGCTCTGTCAGTGCCGTGTTTCCATTAGAAACCCCGTAGCTTCTCTGGTTGATATATAATGTGCATGGGTTAACCTTTTCAATCATGGTGTCAACACTTTAGATTTGCTTCTGCTCATCTCTTTCGTCCCTAACCTTCTCTCTCTCTCTCTCTCTCTCTGCCTCTTGATAATGAAATGCTTGCTCCAGCTTCCCTTCTATCTTCCTTCTGAGTCCACAATTTAGATTACTTCATCTCGGTGAGCAGCAAACTGAATGAAATTTCGATTTGAGCAGAAAGTAATTTACTGGGATCTGGACCCATTTGTCATCATATCTCACTGGGTGTTTGCTCTATCACTGCACTTTTCCTAAGCAATCAAATAAGACCACGGCATCTGACATGCTCCGGAGAGAAGGGGGAGAGAGAGAGTGAGAGAAAGAGAAAGAAAAAAGAGGGATGAAAAAAGGATGGGTGGTGGCAGTGGATCAGATAAAGTTGTTTGGCTTCAAAGAAATAATAATAAAATTAACAGGAAACCCAAGAACGTCTCATCCGTTTTATGCTCTTGAGGAAGTTTTTCTTCATGAAAAGTATTTAAACGGAATCAGGGAGAGAATAAAACGTGTTTGTGTCATAACCCCCCCTCTCCTCCCCGAGCGGTCGTTAAGATACGACTGACAAAAACAAAACAAAAGTAGGAGCTCTCAGAGAAAACGGCTTTCAATAAGACGGCACCGGGCAGAAGCAAATTTTGTTTTGTTGGCAACGTTTGGAAAGACTCCGTCAAAACTCAATTTCAGAAACTAATTAAATGGAGACTGTTGCCGCGACGCTGCCAGTTTTGGGCTCTCTCGGAAACAAATGTGTGTGTGTGTGTGTGTGTATATATATATATATATATATAAAATGTATTTATTTGTTTATATTTAAATATATAACTGGTTTTAAGAGACGTGACGATATGAGAATGATTCCACAAGAAAGCGTTGGGTTTTATCAGCGTGAAAGCTTTTTGAGAGGTGTTGAAACAAAGCCTAGGAAGGTCCATGAAGCAACACGAAGCAGGTTAATTATTTTACCAGGAATGGAGAGGTAGAGGGAGAAGGGAAAGGAGTGGTGGGAGGGGGGCAGCTCTGGATACTGTTTGATTTAAGGAGCCCAGGCCTTTAGGTGCTCAATTAAGTTGCTGTAGCATTTTGAACTTGGGCTCTAATGCCCCCCTTCCACGGCTCGGGAGTGAAGTCGACACGGCGGGTCAGCATAATTAAGGCCAAGGGGACTCCTAATTACAATGACACATCTGGTTTCTGCTTTCCCTCTTCTTACAATAATCGTAATAATAATAACAATAATAATAAAAAAACAGTTACAGACAGCGTTTCAAGAGGAAACGCTTTGATTTATCCCTTTCTCTGAGTGGATCTGATTAAATTAAATATCAAAACAACACCAACAATCAGGAAAAAAAGAGAGAAAGGAACCCATTCCGAGCTGTCTGTTGAGTATATAGGCGATGACTATTGGATTTCATTTCAGCAGTGACTGCTGGGTGAAATATAGCATGGCTTGCTGCTGGGCTGTCTGGTAAATGCAGACCTCGTTCGCCGAGACCTTTGAGTAGGGTAAAATTACCCCCACAACAATGATTTCTGCAACACAGTCCATTAAAAATGCCTCTCTACATCAGCAGCCAAAGCACCTTAAAAGCACTAGGCCATATTGATACTGAAGCGAGGCTTTGCATAATGGCAAGAGCTGCATTAGAGAGGAGGGTGTGGGGGGGGATTGTGAGGATGACGGAGGGCTGGCACAGATCGTTTGTGTGTGTGTGTGTGTGTGTGTGTGTGTGTGTGTGTGTGTGTGTGTGTGTGTGTGTGTGTGTGTGTGTGTGTGTGTTTTGGGAGCAGGGGGTTGAGGGAGGAAGAGAAGAGTTTGTGTATGTGTGTGTGTTGGAAGTGGAGGGTGGGATCAGCCAAATTACACTTGGTTAATTCAGAGTAACAGATCTGGCCCCAAGTGAATTGAAGGCCTTGAATTAATTCTGATATGACAAATCAAGATAAACGTTTCCTCTAAATTGCATGCGATTTAATTAATTTCTGAGATCCCCCCCCCCTGTTTTTTCCTTTCCTCTTCCCTGGCCCTAATAAGTTCACATTCTCTCATGCTGTCATAGTGCTTGAGTGGGCAGACTTCAAAGTGATATTAAATAACCAACTATTAGATTTACCTCACACGTTCTATTGGAAAAGTGCCATTTAATTACCTTGGCTTATTCAATTAAGCCGACCGCATTCTCTCCCGAATCCAGCAGCCGCGAGTAAATTAATTCCCCCCTCCGTCAGCCAGCGGCCGGCAGAAATAACATCACCTCTGGCTGGAGACAACACAAGGCACAACTTTCACTTGGAAGTTGAGGCGCTGCCCTCTGGACCAGACACAGCTGGATTTGATGCCTAAAATATATGTTGCATGTTCTGTTTGGAAAAGTCAGTCTGCCCCTTTAAGATAAAGAGCAGAGGAGGTGGAGGGGGGGAGCAAATGGCCTTCACAATAATCCCTCTTCTCTATCTGTCTTTCTCTCCTGCTTCTCTCAAAAGCCAATTTGGTTAATTAAATGTTTTGTTTGCGGTGCGGCTCTCATTCATTTCGGACACGTCACTGGTAGCGGATACAAGCCAGGGACCAGATCTCATTAGATAAAACCCATCAGGACTAAAGGAAATGGAGGGGGGACTATAATTAAAGCATTTAATTGTGTAGACTCACTGTCACATGCCTTCTCCCCCCCAACACATCAACCAACCAACCAACCACCACTTCTGGTCTTATCTCTACAGAGATCTCTCCGTTCCATAATATGCTTTTCAGTTCTTCCAACCAAGCACGCTCTCATTACAAGTGGAAAAGGTGTATCCACACACACACATACACACGCCCTCACACACAAACACACACACACACCCAAATCTCCATTTCTCCCTCACACACGCACACGTATGCACTCGGCTTTCCAGTTTTAATTATGTTATAGTACCATTATGAATGAAGTACCCCATTGACTTCCCTGTGTTTTTTATGAGGTGGGAGTAGGAGCTGAGAGCAACACTTTACCATTTCAATTAATTGTGCTGTTTTTTTTTTGTTTGTGTTTTTCCTCCTGTTGACTGCAGTGTTGTTCCGTCTTCACTAAAACATTGAGTTAAGCTGTGTTTTAACTTTCTAACATGATGCCCACCCATTCTCAGTGGTATCTGTTTGAAAAGATTCCTTATCTATAACTCACATCTACAACTCAGTGGTTCACCTGTTGTACTATGATGTGATCTGTTACGCAAAATGTCTTTGTCTAACTCGGCACATTAAGCATGGATGGAATGTATAACTTTCTTTGGGTTGTTGGTGTTAAACAACCCAATTCCTTTTATTCATGTTTACAACACACCAAATATGTTTTGTGAGTTTTCATTTTGCTAGATCACTCAAAAGCTACATGAAACAACCTGAGTTTCCACCAAAATCCATCTCTGCTCGTCTTGCAGCCAGGGCCGGATGTAAGAGGATGTGGGTCCCTGCGGCTGGAGACGGTTTTGGTGTCCTCCAGTTAATGGTGGCCATTTATTGTATTATAATTTATTGTGATAAAATTCTTGTCATAAGAGTTTTGAGTTAGCATTGACTCGATAAATTCCAGTTGATGTTAAAAAAAACAGCCTAAAAAATGTTTTTACTATTTTCTCCATTGTGTTTTTCCCATGAGGGCATTAATAAATGTCAGTAAATTTGAAAAAAATAGTTCAGTAAGTTTAGTAACATAATTCACAAGTCTTTAAGTATGTGACATTATGAAGAAGACTCTTTCAAAAAGGAAAGGTTTTGTTCGTGACACTGTAAATTCTGTCATGCAGTTATTTAAAAACTAAGTAATACATTGGTTTTATCATCATATTTACCTTTATGACAATAGCACTAAACATTTTGTATCACCCATTCCTACCTCCACAAAGAAAAAAATATTTTACTAATGAAAATTACATGACATTAATAGGTAGCCCCTATACATTAGTAGGTCTGAACTGATTGAATATGTCCTGTATTCCATATTGTTTCCAAAGAAAGTGACTAACTTTATCAATTTCAAATGCTTGAATATTGTTTACATTCATGAAAACTAGGGATGTGCCGATCAGGTTTTTTCCTGCCGATACCGATACCGATCACCACTGAAGGCCGATCGCCGATTCCGATCCCCGATACCAATCACATAATTATTATTTATTTATTTTTTATTATAAACACTGCTGTTACATTATGTAGAAAAAGGAACCATGAATTCACCTTAATTTAGACAAAAACTTGTTTTTAATAACTTTTCCAAGAAGAAAACTAAACA
>CAEGAF010074745.1:0-10137 GCA_903067075.1 Micropoecilia bifurca | reverse complement strand
AAGTTGGCTTACGATTGAGGTTCGGGACACCTTCGTAGCTACCAGCTGTGATCCAACTATAAGGATCAACTTTACTGCATTTATTATGGCAGATCGGAAGCAGCTTCCTGGAGCATACCGCCCCCTACTGTACATGACCGTGTAACACTAAGCACTTCTTTTTTTATGGCAAAACACTGAGCACACTCATTACGTGAGGCAAAATTGCGCCCTCTACTGCGCATGCGGGACACTTTCAGGTCGTTTCTAGTTCACATACAAGTGGAACATATTTGGAAGTGTGAACGACCACAATAAGAAAAAAAAGGACTTGGGTCACTTCAGGCTAGAATGTGAACGTAACCTAAATTAAGCCTTTACGTTGAGCTTCTCAGCACGACATTATTAAATGCCACATGAAGGGATCATGGGCCTTCATCGTATCGTTCATCATTCATGGTGATAAATCAGTCATCCTGGCTGACGGCGCTCCGCCTCACCTTGGCTCTGGCCTCACGGCTCGCCTCCGCCTCGGCCGCCATGGCTCTCTGGAGCTGCATAGGCAGCTTCACGTCCTTGATCTCCACGCGCTCCACCTTGATCCCCCAGTGGTGTGTGGCTTCGTCCAGAGTGGCCTACAACAATCACAACTAACGTCCTGACTCGACTCGTCATTGTGTAGCTAATCTTCTTTAAATGCTTGAAAATGGCCAGTTAAATGTGTAAATGCTGCTTTTCCCTGTTTAAAAATGTAGTTAATTAATTCATAGTTCCCACAAGTCTGAACCAGAAGTTGTCTGCGCCATCTTGGTAGGCAATGGCAGCACGAGGCATAGCGATCCCACGGGTTTGAGACCAACATAAAGAAAATACGTGGACACTCTGAACCACTGTACAGAAGAAAGATACATGAACAAAATGGCTGCTGCCAGAATTGATAACTTTTCTTGTGAATAACAAGTTTCTGGTGATTGGCAGGGTAAGTACATGTTTGTGTTAGCTAGTAGATAAAAGCCACATTATCTAAGCTAATTTTGCTAGCTCGGCCACAAGTACTACAGTAAATACCACTGATATTTATTTATCTTAGTATTACACAGAGGTGTGTAGAGTACTCAAGCAGTTGTAATGTACTTATATTGTTTATAAGATAGATAGGAACAAGGCAAGAACTTGAAAAAGCTTGTGGCTTTTTCATTGCTGTCATAGCAACTCAATAGCAACTGCCTACCAAGATGGCTGTCAGTTACAAAGTTCATGGAAGTGTGACGTCACATTGCAACGGAGCTTCATTTCGATAGCGTAGATTATTTTAGAGAACAATACTTTGAGAAGGAGGTTAAGCACAAAGAAAGATAATCATAGCTGAGCTAAATCAACAAACCTTCATTTTTGATGAATGGTGGAGGGTTGAGTGTCCTACCTGCATGTTGTGAGCGATCTCCTCGCGGTCGGACAGGATCTCCGCCAGGGTCTTGGTGCCCAGGGCGTTCCTCAGGGTGGTCTGGGCCAGCAGCCGCGTGGCAGAGTCAGCGTTGGTGATGTTGGCCACAGCCAGGGTGGCGTTCTGGACCCGGTAGTACACCACACCGTCAACGCACACCGTCACAGAGTCTTTGGTCAGAACCTGACAGAACGGGAATGTTTTCATGTTGGAGCTCAACAAATTCATCTGAAGGTTAGTTATCACAACATTTTTACACTAAAATCAGTTTTTATTTGCTTTGTGCTGTTTTAACTTTCTTAGACATTGAATTTAGTTTCTTTATTAACTCTAAGCCATAATCACTAAAATAATAAATGCTTGAAATATACCATAAATGTATAAAAAGCGAGTCGCACCTCTTGTGACGGGATGTCGAAAATGATAGTTCGCATGTCCACATTGATAAAGATGTCAGTGCACGGTATGACGAAGTACAACCCTGTGGTGTCACAAGAACGTAAATTAGATTTACCAGTGTAAACACAATAATGAGAAACGCTGTCAAGTCAAACTCTGCTGATGAAACTGCAGCTGTGCACAGAGATAAATGTTTGCATGCTTCCGTCTCTGTGACTGGCAACACATCAGCAATGGACTCAGAAACAACTGTTGCTCTTCATCTCTCTGGGTTATGAGGCAATTTCTAAGGAGTTTGGAAAATTGCAAAATAAAAAAGTTTCTGAAGAAAATACAATCAACGAACACAAGTGAATGGTTCCTACATGTTCTTGTTTCTTCACAAGAACTCCAAAGCTCAAAGAATGACGCAGTGTTATAATGTCACTTTTAAGACCTTTAATGCTAGCTTGAACTAAATTTAAGACTAAAAAACTATATATAGGGATCCTACTGGTTTTTAAGGGTTGGCAATAGAAGTGAGCCAGTGGCAGAAATGACCGTCGTCCACCATGATAGACAAATAAAAAGCTACCTATTGACCAGATCCTGTTGTCATCACATCCAATTTATCTTCCAAGCTCTCAACCAAACAGTCTCCTCTGGTATTATATAGCATAAATATATTTTTATCTTTGGTGCAAAAAATAAGTTAAAGAAAATGAAGCGATGTGAAAACCGGAGCCGTTTAAACCCAGACGTACCTGGTCCCTTGGCTCCTCCTTTCAAGATGCGCCCAAGGCGGAAGATGATGGCTCGCTCGTACTCCTTCACTATCTGAACAGAGAAAACACAAGGGTACGTTCTGTAGCTTTAACATGTAAAATAAATAAAACAAAATAAATGTAGTCACAGTAAAAACGAGACACTTATAGAGTTCCAACATGTTTAATGTACAGCGCTGGAAAAAAAATAATAGAGAGGTCCATTGTGAAAAGCAAGAGAACACTGGCGCAGTTCGAAGGCATAAGATGCAAGCAGACTGGAGACCGCTCCATAAGCAGGAAATGAATAGGAAGTTTGGGTAAAAATGCTGGGTAAAAACAAAACAAATGTGTGAGTCTAGCACTAGCGGGAGAAATAGAGAAACGACTAGTGGGCTTTTACTAAACACAAAAGAGAAATCCTACATTTCTGTTTACATTCTGTGAAAAAAGATGTTGCGCTCTGTGTCTACCTCATAGGTTTTTGTGTTGTTTGCTTGGTGCAGCGCCATCACAGGCGATTGGTGGAACCATTAGGTTTCCTAATGGTTTGATTCATTTGACTCAGTGTAGTGTGAAAGCTAAACGCACCAGCTGAAAATGTAACAAGTTTCAATTTTGGTTCCAAATCAAACTGAATCTATAGTCAAATATATGATAACACAAAAAAATGTAATTACATTAGTTTGTGTTTGCTTTAAAACCAGGTCTAACTTAGATTTGATAACCAGCTGACCTTAAAGCACATCCAGATGGAGATGGGGAACGTGACCAGCACCAGCAGGAGAGAAAGTAAAACCAGCAGCGTGCTGAACACGCCAATGCCAGAGTCTGTGTGGTCCAGAGCTAGGAGAATAAACAAGTGTTAAGATTATTTCCTACACTTCCAACTAATATTAGACCAAACTGTTCTTCCTTCCTTTCATTTTCTTACAATAATCTGATTTGTTGTAAATACAGCCAACAGTGGCAGGAAAACAGTGACCTCTCATTTCCCAATTAACCAGAATATTTACAAGTCTCCTTTCATGCACAGACATAACTTACCAACTCTTTTTCAGTTTCCTTTTTATAATTATCCCTATAGTATCTTTAGTTTTCATTTTCTTTCACCAAGTCTTCTTTTCAGAGGTGAAGGAGCAGAGAGGCATCTGGCCTAATCAGTGCCATGAGTCTGTTATTGATCATGACATTTACACTTCCACAGAGAGCTGTTAAATAAAACTACAAATGATTTTTTTCCCCACCATTGTTTCTGGCGCCCCCTTTAGCCCAGCGCCCATATGACTTTCATAATACAAACCCACATTTGCACCAGTTCATATGTATCTAACTGCATCGGTTTATTTATTAGTTGGTAGTATTTTTTCTATAAATTACATGGCTAATCATAGAGACAGCGAAACCAATTTTGCATTGACTGTATAGTATGTTATTCTTAATTTTGTTGTATATTTATATATTTTTTTCTGAATCTACATAAATCGATTTGCTGCTGTTGGACCTGAATTAATCCCCACTGTGGGACAATAAAGAATTTTTAATTTTAGTCACTAATACGATCAAAATTGATTACTAGAAACAGCAACCGCCATTAATCATAATACCATTTACTTTTACTCTATATTAACATATCTACATATTGTAACAGAATATTTTCTGCTTTGTTGGCTTTTTTTAAAAATGGCGGCCATCCTCATTTTGACAGATAACTGTTTCTACTTTATGGAGAGAGAGCAATCCGCAGATCAATAAATCTATCAATATAAGAAAATATTCACTCAGAGTATCATCTTTGGTCACTTTAAATGTTTACTGCTATAAAACACAATTTGTATAGCAAAAAACAACTTCGCTTTTCTATTTGGGAAAACGACAGGAAGGTTGCTAACGGCTGCTACCGTTAGCTCTCCGTTTAGCATCGAGCTAACAAGTGAAACCACTGCTTTAAATTGACCAAATTTCACAATTTTAACACCATTAGACGGTAAAATTTTAAAATAGTTTATGTTTGCGAACTAAGAAAACGTAGTAGCGTACAGCGCATGGTGTGGCTCCGGCTACTTCCTGGAAACCGCTGAAACTCAATAAATGAGGCGGCAATATAGAAGCTCAGAAAATGGACCTACCCTCAGCGGCCTGGGGCTCTACTTTTTCGGAGGTGGGCTCTCCTCTTTCGGCGACGTTAATCGAAACACTTTGGCTGTCCATGACCCAGAAAGCGGGAGAAATCCTGGCATAAAAGGTTCAATTTGTGCGCGGGGAGAAGCAGCTTCAACGGAAACACCGACTAAACCAGAGAGGTTTCAGTTCAGATCGCAGTGCACCGCCACACCTTCACAATTAAGTTTTTAAAATATATAAAAAAAATGAAAACATATTGTGATTCATGATCTTCCACAGTTGGGAGTAAGTAAACAAAACTTTCTGATAATGTTGTTTGTACCTTTGCCCTCTGTATTTATTATCATTATTATTATCCCCAGAATCAGCCTCCTTTAAAAAGCAGCTGCTTATGTTTCAAATAAACTAAATTAATCATATTTCTGTCTTCTTTGATCTGAAACAAACCAATCACAAACGTGTCTGTTGATTACATCTTTATTTAAAGTAGTCATGTATATGTTTTATATTTAAAATCATAGAAAAAACATGAAGGTAAAAAAATAAAATGCAAGCATAAACCTTGAACACAACCTCAAATCTGGTATTGTGTAAAGGCGTTTTGGCAAATGCTTTAAATTTATGCAATTTTTTCCAACAGTAGACATGTAAAAACTGATAAATAAGCATGAAAATATAAAATGA
Source organism: Micropoecilia bifurca (assembly GCA_903067075.1). Lineage (NCBI taxonomy): Eukaryota > Metazoa > Chordata > Actinopteri > Cyprinodontiformes > Poeciliidae > Micropoecilia > Micropoecilia bifurca. Next base: position 4,764 of record CAEGAF010074745.1, on the reverse strand, counting down.
AAGTTTACTACGACAGAGAACAGTGCGGCGTTGACCAGTAGGGGGCAGAAGAGACCAGGTTGAAGGCTTTCCTTCTTGACTCAGTAAAAAAGAAACAATCCTCCAGATGTCAACAGTAACAACATGCAGCAGTAAAATATAACAGATACTTTCCACAGTGCTACAACAGCACACACTGATCAGGCAGAACATTATGACCATTGACGGTTGGCAGTGAAAAAGACTCCAGACTCAAATTTTTGAAAGTGCCGTGAAGGCCTGTTGTAATTCAGATTTTTCGTATTACAATTCTCGACACAAAAGAAGAACTTAGAGGCTGAAACATAATAAATTTTACCCAAATTTGTCGCTGACTGAAATTGTAGTAGTTTATTGGAGTTTAAAATGGGCGTGACCAAATGACTCTACAGCGCCCCCTAACCTTAGATTGGCCAACTGGTAAACCATAGAGAGATGAGACTTGGTTTATAGGTAGAACCACCCAAAAGGTATGTCCTATATCAAACAGGAAGTCGGCCATTTTGGATCAAAGGGTCATTTCTGACTTTCCATACATTTTAACCTTTAACAAACTCCTTCTAGGGATTTGGAGATATTGGCTTCCTACTTGGTCAACTTGTCCTGAAGAATTTGGGGATTAAAGTTATCAAAAGTTGGGTTTTTTGTGAGCATCAGAGGGATGAGGCCACGCCTCAAAGCTGGCCTTCTCGCCAAACATTCCAACATGCTTTAACTTTCACATAGACTCCATTACACCAAAGTTAGTAAGAACAATCCGTCTCAGTTGTCCAATAATCTGATGTGGTCAAACGCCGCATCATCTAAGCCCCGCCCCCTCACAACAGGAAGTCACCGTTTTTCTGGGAAAGCTTAATCTCTGACCCTCTTGCTCTAATCAATATGATCTTGTGTCAGAGGACAGATAAGTTGGTCTCCCTGGCTTTAAAGCTTAAATAGTTTTCGCTGAAGGGCGTTGCCATGGCAGCAAGGCGAAGTCAGATGTCACGCCGTTGCCATACGTTTGGCACCAAACTCGCTATGATCGATCATAATCCGCCAACATTTGGTGGCTGTGGCCTAACTCCCAAAGGTTTCACACCAAATGAAAGGAAAACCATTTCAGTGCAGATGGATGTTTTATCAATCCACTAAAGCATCCTGGTGAAAAATGGAAGCTGCTACTTTAGGAAGGCGGTCATAATGCAACGGCTGATCTGTGTATTAAATAACAGCTAAACCTACGGGATGCATAAACTACCAACAGTCGAGCAAACAAGGATGCATGTTATACGTGTTACAGGTTAATATAAAAGGTGTTTACCTTGTGTGTTTACATTGAAAATGTAAATAAATTCCCCCCAGCAGACAAAAACAACAGGTGAGGTTGGCAGAGAGTTAAGGCTTCTGGCTGAAAGGTTTGTAGCCCCTGATTTTGTAAAAAGTAAGAAAACCGAAGGTTAGATCTAATAAAAGGCACCAGTGACCTATGAACTGTTACACTCTGGGTTTTAATGGCTTTTACGAGTCTCTAGTCTATCAGTGAGTGTAAATATTTCAGGTACTCTGGATTGATAGAAAGCTTTTAGTATCTATGTACAAGAGTCCGAACCCAGCCTGAAGACTGGAAACGTTTCACTGATAAATGGATAATAATAAAGTTAAGTGTGGCATTTATCTCCCAGAAATCGAATCCGTTCCAAAATCCGTTAGTCATGTTTTCCAGTAGTCAGTTAGCTTATGAAGTAATCTGTAAGCAGACGGTGGTGGCAGCATCATGCTGTCAGGTCATTTTCTATAGCTGGTCAGTTAATGGATGAACCTCATCAACCCTGGAAGAGGGTGAAGACAGATGCATGCCACACTTTTCAGATCTTCCAGTTATCTTCATCTTCACTAAACACCAGCTTACACTAAAAAAACTAAATCAGACCAAGTATTTTACTTTCTATTTCTAGTACACTTGAAATAAGACAAAACTAACTTACAAGTTGGATATATGATCTTGTTTCAAGTCAATAATTCCTCAATATTGATTAAAAACGTCTACTTCCACTGGTAGATTATTTCATTTATAACATGGGAATAAAATCTTGTTATAAGTAAAATAATCTGCCAATGGAACGGGACAATGTTTTGATTAATATTGAGAAATTATTTACTTAAAACAAAGCTCTTATTTCTTGCTGAAAAGTTACTGGAAAGTTGGTTTTGTCTTATTTCAAGTGTAATAAAATATTTACTGTAGAAACTAAACCAAAGATACTTGGTAATATTTTGTGTTTTTACAGTGTGTTTATTTAAATCCCAATGAAACACTGAGGTTTGTGGATGTGAGGAACAGATGAGGATGAGGAGGTGTGGATAGTTTTGCAAGGCACTGAAAGCGACAAATCAAAGAATCACCAGTTTGTTTTTGAACACCAGTTAACGTATCGTTTTCTCTACTGGGAACTCTGACCTTTTAAAGTTGAAGTACTGGATTTAATAGTCATGTGACTCATGTGGTGAAACGCTGTCATGGCGGCGTTGGAAATTCAAATTCAGAAACACTTTATTGATCCCAAAGGGAAATTAAATGTTGCTGTAGCTCACATTAATTCAGATTCTTCAGAGAGTTACTGTCGATGTTGGCAGGAGAGATCTGACAGTGAAGAAACAGTCATGTTGCAATGTCAGGACAGACTGTATGTGTGTGTTTGTTTGTTTGTTTGTTTGTTTGTTTGTTTGTAATACCTTGTGGGAACGATTTTCCTGACACATACTTGTGGGGACCAAAGCCTGGTCCCCACAAGGGGAAACCTTGTTTTTGGGTCAGAGGTCAGAGTTAGGACTAAGGTGTGAACTGAGTTTTGGTTAGGGTTAGGGTTAGGTATGTGATGGTTAGGGTTGGGAAAAGGGTAAAGGTAAGGTTTAGGATGTAGAAATGAATGGAACTCAATGGAAAGTCAGCCACTCAAACGTGTGTGTGTGTGTGTGTGTGTGTGTGTGTGTGTGTGTGTGTGTGTGTGGGCGGCGTTCTTCCTCAGCGCTTCATCAGGCTCTGCATCATTTCCAGTGGCAGTGGGAAGATGATGGTGGAGTTCTTCTCGGCGGCGATGGTGTTGAGGGTCTGCAGGTAGCGCAGCTGCAGAGCCGATGGGGACTCAGAGATCACCAGGGACGCCTCCTTCAGGGCCCGCGACGCATTCATCTCACCCTCAGCCGCAATCACCTGCAGGAGGAAGAGGAGAGCCTTCATCTCACAGGAACTAAAACACCAAGGTTTTCTGAACAACAGATACTAAAAGTCCCGGTTTTACTGTGAACTCCACAGGAGCAGTTTTGGGAAAACCAGTTTAGTTTGGAGCGTTTTCAGGCCATCATACTGCCACCACCGTGTCTGACTGCAGGATCAGGTCATGCGTCTCATCAGAGATCATGACGATGATTCTTAGTAAATGATGCAAGGCGCACTAGCGGAACAAGTCGGCGTTGGGCCGGGGGGCGGGGCCTATGACCGGGCCCCTCACGTGTCTGCCTGCGCTGCTGTTGAGGGCGACAGTGGGGTGCAGGTTGGGACAGTAGCTTACATACACCTTTCTGAACAGGTGAGGGCGCACTTTCTCCGTCTAAAATCAGACATTAGAGCGTTTTGAAACCATTCCTCCCTCCCTGGCCCCAGCCCCCGTTATAGCTCCGTGCCTGGCGAGACGGTCACTTTGTTCTTTTGGGTCACAGTTTCTGTCCTTACATTGATCATAATAATAAAAATAACTTTAATAAACACTAAATATTATCTCTGAGTAATAAATCAATCTTTAACATTTCATTAAAATGTGTTTTATCCTTTATAATATAAAAAGACATTAAATCTTTCCATAAGTGGTTATACTAAAGTCTTACTTAAATACTTTGTCATTGATCTGATTATAACACCTGGTTTATTATTTATAGAGAATATTTTTTACTAAAATTAAATGGATTTCTTGAATCTTATATTAAATCCCAAGCCGTTCTTTCCTCAGTAAGAAACTAATTATTGTTTAGCAGGATTAAGATTGATGATGCAACCATGTTGTGAGGACAGATTAAGATCCATTCCAGCTTTGAGAGGAAGCGGGCCTGGTTCTGGATCCGACATCAAACATGGCGGCTGGCTGACGGCGCTCCGCTCTGCCTCACCTTGGCTCTGGCCTCGCGGCTCGCCTCCGCCTCGGCCGCCATGGCTCGCTGCAGCTGCAGAGGCAGCTTCACGTCCTTGATCTCCACGCGCTCCACCTTGATCCCCCAGTCGTCTGTGGCGTCGTCCAGAGTCGACTGGAGGCAGAGAGACAGACACACCCTGTAGTTTCAAACATCGTCCAGCAGGTGGAGCCCTTTAGGGAAGCCACCTGCTGCTATTTTGCATGTTGGGAGCAAATCTCTGGGATCCTTCCTGGGAAAACTTTGACTGGTCCATCTCACAGCTAATCAAACCTAATTTTTACAGCAGTTTTCATACAAACTGAGGTTAAAGGTTAAAACATCCAAACAGGCATAAAACCCCCAGAGACGTACACACTACAGTCATGGCCAAAAGTTTTGAGAATGACACAAATATTATATTTTCATATGATCTGCTGCCCTCTGGTTTTTAGTGTGAATGTCAGATGTTTTCATCACATACAGAAATACAACTGCAATCATATTATGAGTAACAAAAGCTTTTATTGACAGAATGAGTTAATGCAGCAAGTCAGTGTTGACCCCTCTTCTTCAGGACCTCTGCATTTCTCCCTGGCCTGA
>CAEGAF010074734.1:0-25042 GCA_903067075.1 Micropoecilia bifurca | reverse complement strand
TTCTGAAGCTGCTGCCCCCGCGACCCGACTCCGGATAAGCGGAAGAAAATGGATGGATGGATGGATGGATGGATATTCAACTTGGACATACAAAGTGAACTCAGATTACATTTTTTGATCAGAACATACTGTTTGTGGTTGGAACTATAAAAAATTTGATTAAAAGGAATTGGATATTATTCAGGACCTGTCAGGTCTCTGTATGACCGGTGTCAGAGTCTGGTCCACATTGCCGGCAGTAAGTTGGGCTAATTTCCGGTGAGAGTTGGACTCCGCCAAGACCAGCCGAGGTGTTGAGGGGATCCGTTTTGGTGGCCTTAGGATCACATATCTGCTTTTTGCGGATGATGTGGTCCTGTTGGCTTCATCAGATCGTGATCTGCGGCTCTCGCTGGAGCGGTTCGCGGCCCAGTGTGAAGCGGCCGGGATGAGGCTCAGTGCCTCCAAATCCGAGGCCGTGGTCTGCCGGATCAAGGTAGATCCGGCCTTCTCCGGGTCAGGGGGGTCGTCCTGCCCCAAGTGGAGGAGTTTAAGTATCTGGGGATCTTATTCATATATGAGCGAAGAAGGTAGTGGGAGATCAACAGGCAGATTGGGGCAGCGTCTGCCGTGAAGCGGCGCTGTACCGGTCCGTCGTGGTGAAGAGAGCTGAGTCAAAAAGCGAAGCTCTTGATTTACTGGTCGATCTACGTTCTCACCCTCATCTATGGTCATGAGCTTTGGGTCATGACCGAAAGAACGAGATCATGGATACAAGAGGCCGAAATGGGTTTCCTCCGCAGGGTGGCCGGCTCTCCCTTAGAGATAGGATGAGAAGCTCGGTCATCTGGGAGGGACTCAGAGTAGAGCTGCTGCTCCTCCACGTCGAGACGGAGCAGCCATCCATCCATATTGATGGATATTATTCAATTTTTCTTTTAGAATCTCAGAAATCAAGCAACAACATCTGAATTGATTGATCAATCAGTCCAGGAAGCTCCTGCAGGTGAAATTTTTAATCTCAAATCATTTCAATCCCAAATTAATAAAGGTTAAAATAAAAAAAGTGGTGGGATAAATAACAAATAAAAAATGTTGGCTTTGTAACATTCAATTTTGAACTAAATATTTTAGTTCCATCAGCAGAATGATTGCCAAGCTTAGATAAATTTATAATAAAACTCATCCAGCCACCATCCACCATCTACCCAGTTTAGTCCTGCAAATGGTGACTGTCGTCACACTCAGGCAAAAAAAAATAAGATCTGTAACATTATTGTAACATTACTGTTGGAATAATATATAAAAATAAGCAATACAACAATGTGTATAAATATGTAAGCAGCAACAAAAGCTGTTTTTCTGATAAAAGTGAAAGCATTTAGGGAAACATCTCATTTTGTGCCCTAATCTAATCCACTATAAGAAGTATGTGTTTCATTTCTTTAGGACTGTACAACACAAATGTAAAGCCATCATAATATTGTTGTAGACAAAATGAATATCATAAAGAAATGCCTTGCGTGCAACAAAGGCCAGATGATTATTTAAGTACCATTCATTTGGACTCACTGTGTCTGTAACATACTTGGTAACATATTTCTGATGTGATAAAAACATTTCAGAAAGCAATGTGACGGTAAGGTAGGCATCAACAAGAACTAACTGTTTCAATAAAACCATCATACGTGAATTACATTTTCTCTGGGGTCTATGTTTGTTATGAATCCAGAGCATAAATTCATTTAGGCCCTAAGCTAAAAGTACATAAAAAGAAAATGAAGGTGTTTAAACCAAAAAAGGATGAATGGGAGTCAGCTGCATGAGATTTCTGGCACCAGGAACCAAAACTGCAAATGCACAACATCCATCACATTAAGCAATTCATTCCCCGGGACCTAAAGAGCATCAGAAACATAAGAGTCACAGGAGCCGCATGGCCACAAAACTTTACAAATTCATGTTTTTTAAAAGCTTCCTCTCACCAAAGAGCAGCTGTTAAGTTTTATAGACACATTGACTGCAGCAGCTGTCTCACATGTCAGAGTCACTTGAGGAGCAAGCAGCATAGCTAAGATGCCCCTCCAGCAAAGCTGTGATTGGTCCAGAGCATGGCTACTTTTAGAAAACTAGTAACAACAATCTAGATCAGCATAATTTCCCAGCCCATGTTAGATTTGCATCCATATCTGATTTATTTTAGCATATGTTTGTAAAATTCCTGGAGTAGTCAGTACCTGCAGCGATCTCCAAACACACAGTTTCCCTTCTGAAAGAACTTGCATATCATGGCTGCAGGTTTGCTGCTTGACAGATCATGAGAGTATCGACAGCTGTCTCCTTCTTTACAAAGACCATGCAAGAAATACCTGCAGATTCAAATGTGAAAAAGACAAAGTACAAGAATTAGAAAAGAATAAGGTCATCATTTTAAAATGAATAATTTGGCAGAACTGAAAGGCTGAACACTCATCTAGAAGTACAGAAGACAGTTAAGGATAAAAACATCCAACTGCTTTAATACTGAAACTATATTCCTTATCACTGACTACAAAACTATTGGAATGACGAACCAATCAGGAATTTACCACCAGATCCTATTTTTCCCCTACAGTGTGTTCTGCTTACCGCCAGGCTGCTTTAATGTGAAAGAATATAAAGTACTTATGAAGTATGGTTTATGGTTTTATCAAGATGTGGCAGTATGTATAAGTTTGACACGAATGCTAGTCGGATAATAGTTGACAATGTACGTAACACAGCTAGCTAGCCGGCCGCTAAGTGGCTCAGTGGCCAGTCAACACAATAACAGAGGATCCAGTTAGCTCGGGAACAGAGCCGAGGCTGTTCGTCAGGCTGTTAATCGGTCACTATTCGTCCTCACGAACCAATATTCGTGTCAAGGAATAGCTCAACACGTCTAGACACTATAATACTCGACGTTAGCGCTCTACCTGCAGGTTACGTGTTTTGTCCAACCTCCTGTTACTGAAGGAGCCGCCGTAGACGCTGCTGCTGCCTCCGCCATTTCTGTTTATGTTGAGAAGCTACAGCCGGATGTTCCGGACAGCTCCGTCTAGGCTCGGCTACTTTCGGAGCGAACGAACGGGATCGATGATTACCGAAAAACCCATTTTGAGTCTTTATTACGCAACTTAATTATTTGTTTAAATTATAATGGTCTTTTCTTGATTGGTTACATCATGTGAAATTCGTTTAATTTCATGAAAAAAAAAAAAACTATGAACTGAAAAGAGCCACATTGTTTAAATAGCGGTTAAGTGAAGGTTTAGTGAGCCACGTTCTGTGAACATGAGCTTCCTCCGGCCTCCTACAGATGGCGCTGCTCCGAAGCTGGATTGAAACACAGGTAATGTGTTATGAAATAGTGGTAGTGTGTTCTGCAACTAAAAGGAAAATAATAATTTCAGGGAATTTTTGTGACTATTTCTAACCAACAATAAACCTCACACAAGCATAGATAAAATAAATGTGAATATAATGGAGAAAGAGGCTGCATAGTGCCACAGGTGGTGGCACTGCTGCCTTGGAGCAAGAAGGTCCTGGGTTTGCATCCTAGCCTGCTGTCTTTCTGCATGGTCTCTAAATTCTCCGTAGCTGTGTGCGCATGATTGTTTGTTCTGTCTGTCTCTGGACGGGTTGCCATGTGATAGACTGATGACCTGTCCAGGGTGACCTTGCCTGTTGATCACTGGAGAGTCACCAGCATCCTAATGACCCCAATGGGATAAAGGTGTAAGAAAATGGATGGAAAAGTTACATTCTTTGTCACTCATTTTAGAAAGGGAAACTCAAATTACATAATTTATTATTATACATAGTAAATGAATAAAGTTTTTAAGTGACGAAGATTTTATTCTTCATTCCCTCATGCACACTGCATACAAAGACATCTGGCTCTCAGCCACAGGATGACCTAGAGGTCATGCTTCTCTGAGTTGCTCTGGATTCAACAACTCAAAATAAAGCAAAAATATTTCCTGCAATTACTTTGGAAGTTAAAATACCTATAGTGTACATTTATAGTGTTGGAGTCGCCCTGCCATTGTTAGCAGTAGAAATGCCAAAACAGCAATGCTCCAGTCATTTTAGATGTCACCATGATGACACAGTCATACTAACCTGTGCACTCAAATCCTTATGTGTATTTTGACTGAGTACACACTTCATTGAAGTATGTAGAGCAAGTACTGGGAGGGGACTATGTACACCATACATGTCACCAGTAATCACTATGGTAACTCTGGCAGATATACTTAGACACACTATGCCAGGAAAGTTTGATGAGATAGCAGAAAACATATAAAAATGTCAGAAAAGGTCCCCAAGATACTGTTCTTATGAGAAAGAACTTTTTAATGACAGAGTGGTTAGTTAAATAATTGTATCCTGTCCAGCAAAATAAAACAGTCAATCAACTGCATAGTCCTTGCAATGTGAAAACATGAAGTTTTAGATGAAAACTGTTGAACCCCAAGTGGCCCCATCAAGTGTTGCACCGACTTGGTTTTGACTGCCAATATACATTACTTGTTCTCCACTGGTGTAGTAGATCACACCAGTAAAGTACACTGGTAATTTAAAGCAGGCAGGTCTTCTATATTTTGAGATCATTTTAACCAGTCATTTATTTGGAACATTTTAAAGGACCATTCATCTACTGTTACTATACCCAACACTTAGGCTGGTAGTGTTATTCACCTTTGGTGGTTCACTCTATTGCCAAAGGTTGCTTGTCAACATCCTTGGAATGTTGCCTCATTGGTTTACTTCTTCTGAATAATGCCTTTTCCTAGACTATGTAGGGTTTCCAGATACACTGGTTATTTTACTGGAGATTCAAACAATCATTGTTTGATTCTTAGTCATCATACAACTGAGCCTGTGCAAACGAAGGAAACGGCTGGGTGTCTACGTCTCTGAGCACTACTATTTTGATGCTAATAAGTCTGAATTTCTTTTTTAGTATGTATTATATCCAGATATTACTTTGATAACCTTAGGCCAAGTATTCCAGAATTTAAGAAGAATTATTCATTGATTACTTGTGAAAAATAATGAACACCTGCAGAACCAGAAGAATAGTTAAAAATTGACGACGACACGTGGACATTTATTTGGACAGTATTTATTTGGATTCTAAAAACTAGACTGACATGATTGACATCCCGGCTCAGAAGGTCATTTCTAAACAAAAAAATGAACCATATAAATAAAGGATTCTGTCAAACTGTGGTTAGTTGAGCTGTCTGAGGAGTAAACTAGAGGCTAATTGACTTGGGGCTGACTGAAGCTAATATGGCTCTACAACAAAATAATACACAGAGTGTTGGGTTCTGCTCTGCTGTCATTTTGCACTAGCTGCAACAAAGAGCAAAATGATCTCACCTGAAACTGAGTTAACACCTGCTGGACTGTTTCAATTAAGATCAGCAGGAAGCTACAAAGCTGAACCCAATGAAGGGATCCGAAACTTTACAGAGGAATTTCTACTTCTCTGATTAGAACAAACATTGTTTTAGTGCAGGGAAGTAACTACTGATTCTGTCAGAAAATGGAATATCTGAATCAAGAGCTAGATGTTTCTCAGATCAAAGTTGATGCCACAGGTCAGCAGAACAGAACCTAGCACTAGGAAGGATTTGATATCCGACATTTCTTTATGCTCTCCATGACGACGACCCTGTGGGTGGGTGAATGAGCGAGACCATATAATCTAACCAAACCCAGAGACTCCTACTGACACACCACTTCCACTCTTGATGAACAATTCATATAAAGTAATAATGACTGTGTAAACAAAAAAAACAATAAAATTTACTTGCACATTAAAAAAAGTATTAGTCACATTAATACAGAAATAAATGGCACATTGAATTCCTAATTTTAAAAGAAAGTGGTGCTTTTCTTTACTGAGGAGACATGTTAAATAAATTACTACCATAAATGTTACATACAAATCTGGAGTAGTATATACAAATGAGTTGTTAGACACAAATAAACTACAGTTTTTAATTTTATGTTTAGACAGCAGTAGAAGTGTATGATACAATGTAGGGGGTTGTGTTGAACAAATGTGGGCCGGAGTGTGTGGGTTGGTGGCTGGGTGGCTTGCTGTAGGTGGAGGAGGGGCCGTCTTTCCAAACCATCAACTGTCCAGGAAACATTATCGCCTGTATGGACCGGCTCTGGCACGGTCACGTCCAACATGATGGAAGCCTTGGGAGCAAAGGAACATTGGCTCACTTTCACTTTGTTAATGGAAAATTATGCCACCTTTCTCCATCCCAGCTCAAACTCTTAGCAGAGTTCTGATTGTTCAGTTTTGTGTTTCAACGCAGTAAGAGAAACACAGAGAATGACTGTCAGCTTGGTGGGAAGGAATGGGAAGTGTAAGTCAGACTGGGTCCGAAGTGCAAGGAAACAATACTACTGTGGCAAAAAAAATAAGGAAATGACATAATTTCCTTTTACAACTTGTTTCCAATCCAATTTGTGTCCATCCCTAAATCCATCTCCGACACATCCCATACTATCACAGTATCCCTCCATGTCCCATCTCCCTGACCTCCTATAGATTGTTCTGAAGACATAATAGAAATCCCTGCTTTTTCCTTCAACATCCCTTAAAAATCTCCATGGTAATAGTGGTTGGATAGAAGCACGGGGGCCATGAGCTGAGTAAAGAAACCGTTGTCTACTTTGTAAACACGTATGGATTCTGAATCTCCAGATGGCTCTTCTGGTTTGGCCTTCACAACTGGATCATGGCTTTCACAAGACGTCTTCTCCTGTGGAGAACAGGTGGCCACAACCAAAGTTGTCTCATTCTGATACAAACTTCTGATTCCTAAAAAAAAAAAACAGAAAAAAAAGAAAAGAAAACTCCAGAAGAAAAACAAATCCTTCACAAACCGTTACAGAGTTCTCCTGCTCTACTGTCTCCATAGCAACATGCTTGCCAAAACATAGCGTTACCAGGCTGCGTGAGGCAGTGAGAGCAGAGCTTTATGAGGACTGTGGGCTCCTCAGGGCAGGTTTGGTCCATCAACCCAGCAGTTAGTCCTTGAGATTCTAGTCTGGACAGTCTAATGAGTTCATTGTGCAGCTTGGCTGCATCCAATTCCTCCGTCATTCCTCCTTAAAGTGTGAGGGGGGTTTGGACTGGAGGAGCAGGTGTTGGTTTACAGGAGGGTCTGGAAGGATGGTGATGCTGGTCCAAGGCTGCAGGATACCTCCCTGTTGATTTTGTGCATATAACACACAGTGTTCAGACACTTGGGGAGTTGATTTTTCTTGGACTTTTTCTTTTTTATAGTAGAAACACTGCAACATGTGACATCAGATTATTAGTTCAACACTAGTGAAAAGTGGTGAAAGGCCCCTTTCCCTCTTTGTTCTGCTGAGGTTGGCCAGCAGAGGCTCCATCAGGCACAGCAGCGCCCCCCAGTGTTTGCTGGTAGCATGGGCTCCTGCCCTCTAGGCATCTGACAGGCAGCTCTGGATACTGTCCATCCACAGCTGGGCATTTGAACTCTCCTGGGCACACAAGTTATACATGCGCTTGACCGTCTTCAGCTGAGAGGGGGAGAGAGAGGACAGTTAGAACCACTGAAATACACGGAACAGCTTATGAAAGTATTCACACCCTTTGCACTCTTATACAGTGGAAACTGGAAAGTATTTTACTGACTTTCCTTCCTGCCTGTCCTTTCTTGTGTTGATCTATTTTGTTTCTGTATTTGAAGGGCAGAAATGTTTTTGCGACTCACATCAAAGAAGGCTTTCTCCTCCACATTTTTCGGCGCTCCCATGGCAGGTGTTCCCACGGTGACCGACTCCACGTCCGACAGCTCGATCACACCTTTACAGTCTTTGTCCTGCCTGCTGTCGTAGTATCGCAGCTGGAAGAGGAGCCATGTTAGCGACACGATCAGAACGGTATTCTTTAGTTTGGGTTGGTGGATCTGTGTGATAAATTTCACCTGATGTTTCGTCTTATCCAGCACAAACCACCTAGGTTTCCATGGTTTCAGCAATGCTCCTCTTTTGTACAAAATGCCTTCAAAACTCCTGATGGGGAAGAAATGTTAAAAATGAGAGCAGCTCTGTTGAGGTGTGGGATGATCAGCAGTTAAAACTGCATCATCATTTAACCTGTTTATAGATGAAGCTCAATAAATAGAATTGAAACTCAAAAAATATTTTACAAAGTGTAAACATCATATTATTCATGTCATATTTATTTATGGTCATTTTGAGGATTGTGGTTCTAACCTACCATAAGAGCATTTTACTTTTTAAACTTAATTACTGAAATTAATTAGCTTTTTCATGACATTGAAATTTGGATGCCTCTGTATTAAGCAGGTTTTGATGTTTGTTTCTGTCTCAATATTCACACTGCAGGCCTTAATGCTCAGTTCTGACCTTTTGGCAGTTGTTCACATTTCCAAATATATGTGACTTGTGTGCAATTTCTTGTGTGAGCTGCAATAATGTCACATGCAGTGAGCATGTTCAGAGTTTGTGGAAGTAAACATGGATGCAAATGATGGAGCATCTGAGCTTCCCCTCACAGAGGACCGTCCTCCAGAGAACAGACCTGTTCTCACTCTCCGTGCTCTGGAACTGGCTGTAGAGCGTGCTGGTACTCGGCCGACCCGCGACAGGCGCGGACGTGGCGCTAGCTTCACAGTCCAGACCCAGCTTGATGGAAGATCCAACTCTGCTGTCCTGCAGGCAGACACCCTGGGATCGGCGCTGGTGGCTCAGGTTGGAGGACATCAACAGAGAACTGGAGAATGACGGCTGTTAAGAGAGAGATAATATTCAGAATCACATCAGTTCCACTGGTCAAAATGTTGTGCGTTTTGAAACTGAAACTCTTATCTCACTTTGCTTTCCAGTTTGGTCTCAGTCCTCTGTGTGGTCTTGATTTTGTCCCATGTGTCCTTCCACTTCTCCGATGTCTGGCCGAGGTCAGACTCCAGGTCCTGCAGATCTTGCAGCAGTTTGGTGATGGCGTCGGGCATCACTTTGCTCAGGTTGTCGTAACACGGCCACACAATGTGCCGCTGAGACTTTGGAGCACCGGTGTCAGCTTTCTCTGCCGTCTCTTCTGCCAGGCTCTCCTGCCGGCTCCTCAGCTCCCAGTCATACGGGGGTCCGTCAGACAGAGTTTCCTCCAAGTAGAAGTCCCACACCTTCAGGTTGGAAATGAATGTGTATGGCCGCAGGACCTGTAACATTACCACAGCCTCATCTTAACGATTTAAGAACTCTGACTCCTGAAACAATCCCGGAATGTTCCTGAGTCATGTTCCTTTAATATTCTGAGTCTAGATTTCATTCAACCTCAGTGCAATTGTCACTAAAAGATAGACAGAAGCTGCCCTCACCTCCTCATCCTCTGGAGAGTACATGTAGTTGTAGAAGACGGGGACTTTCTTGTTGAGTCTGTCGACATAGTCCCACACAGACTTGCACACCTGAGGGTTTCTCCTGTCGGTTTTCTCCTCGTACAACACTCCTACATCCATCCACACAGTGATCAGCGTCACACAACCGCACAGTCAGACAAACATGAGCAGATCTACTGCGGCTGCGGCTCACCCAGCTCAATGCGGTCGTAGTCTGAGTCCAGCAGGAAGGTGCGGAAGCGGTTGGACATGTAATGGTAGGCCAGGAACTTCAGGTAATATTGGCTGAACTCAAACTCCATGGGGAACTGAAGGTGGATCTGAAGGGTTTTTAGGATGACAACACAGTTCTTTAAACAAAGAAGCAGTTTTTATGCTGTTCAGTTCATTTAAACAGACATTTTCATCTTAGTTAAACTCAGTGTTTTGCTCTAGAAATATGTGACCACAGGATTAAGATCAGGAAGCAACATCTTTCTGTAGCTTCTGGTCTTTATTGAACCAATGCAACACCTTGTTTTTTTCTTCAACACTTGTGTAAACACAGGAGCTCATGTTCAGCTCAAAGAAAATGCCGAGGTCCTCATCCATCACATTGAGTTGTTTGCTTCTTGCTAACCCTGAGTAGCTTGAGATGCAACACTGCACAGTCTGACCTGGGATAGAGATGTTGACCCCACCTGGTGTACACAGTCGAGGAACTGCAGAAAGACGGGAGTGAAGCCACTGCTCTGGCTGCCCAGCGTCTGGGCCCCCCGATGGCTGAACCTGTGGCCAAACGACAGCCACTCCTTCTCTACCAGCAGTCGGAAACCATCAAACGTTCTATAGTATGGGTCAGACAGCAGCTGCACCAGGGACACCACCTACAAAAACACAGTTCAAACTCCTTGATAAAAAAAGTAACCAATAAAAGCAGATTCTGTGTTGAGCTGCATATCTTTGTTGTGGTCCAACCTGTGTTGTAACGTCCCAGCCGTCCTCCAGGCTGACCATGACCGAGGAGCCGGTGTCCAGAAGCTCCACCACCAAAACGGACACCTGCAGCACTCTGTGCAACTGGAAACCCGGCCAACTCAGGTCAGAGTCCTGTCATGGCTGAGCATCTACACTTAAGGAAAGCTGTAAAACCAATAAATACTGACCAGAGTCATCCACTCCGAGTCCTCTAGGAGGCGCAGGAAGCTCATGTTTGGCTCTGAAGTTTGGGAGCTCGGCACACAGGCTTTCATCAGCTTCTTGAAACTGTTCTTCACCTGCCTCACGTCACACACCTCGATGGGGATCACCTCCCACTGCTGGAACGAGTCCTGCTTTCCTCCCTGATGACAATTTCATTTGTCATTCTCTTTTTGCACCAAACATCACATACGAGTTTGACAGAGAACCAAAACAGACAATATGATACCTTTTTCCGAAAGAACAGATTTTCCCAAAGTACCTAGATCAACATCCTGCATTCCACACAGCTGTCATTCACATGAATCTTTTTATGACCCTGAAGTTTTATACTCGGAAAGGAAATCTTTTCCAAATGCCTTTATCACTTAATAAAGTAGCTCTCATGTGAATTAACTTATTTAGCTAATTTAGGAATTCAAAAAGGTTTTTTTATTATGTAATGAGTTAATTTTAAAGAGTGGTTAATATGTTAAATCTTTAATGGGAATTGGCTTTATGAATAAAACAATAGAATGCAGGGTTTCCCCCAGTGTATTATAAGCATGGCGGCCCGCCATGCTTTGCTAGCCCTGCCGCCAGGCTTAGCGTTTCAGCGGTTTGGATTCCCCTCGGTAATTTCCCCTCAGAAAGCAAAGCAGGTGCAGAGTCCGCGCTTTCTGATTATCAAGAAAATGTGGTATAAATATGGTCTTAATGTCTGTCTAGCTCCATTGCTCATAATTTCCTAAATCCACTTCTGATTGGCTGATTGGACCCTCATGACGTCTCCTTCTCCAGAAATTCCCAGCTTCCAAACCAGCAGTCTTCATTGACAGAACCCAGCAAGTAGCTTTGTCCCTGATCAAATTACAACGCTCAGTTGGGGGAAATATTTGTGTGCATGTTATACTTTTCAAATCTTTGTGAAATTCTTCAATGTTCTGTTTTGTTTTACCTCTACAACTCTGACCTGTTTAACATCACACTGATTTTTTTCATTTGATGCCCATTTGTTCCTTCTACCCAACTTGGTGCCCAAAACTGAACCAGAACCAGCAGCAACTAACTTTTGTTCAGAAAAACAAAGCTCTTAGTCTGCTTTAGTCCTGCATATTACCATAACAGTTTTCTTAGCATACTCAATAACTGCTGAAAGTCAGCCCTGCTTTGTGAGAGAACAGATCATCATGATCATACAAATAGTTTTACAGAGGTTCAACTGTTCTGAAAAGTCATCCATGTAAAAGTTAAACACCACAGATTATTGATTTAACAACCACGTTTTTGTCAAATCAATGTCAATTAATTGAATTTGTCTAAATCAATTTTAGACAAATATTTTGTCTAAAACAGCATCTAACTGAAGACTGAGCTGTACCATCTTCTAGTTCTTTAGTGAAGTCCTGTTATTGTGATCATGCAGTATGACTAGTGACATTGTTTAGCATGTTTCTTCTCACCTTGAGTTGGGCCTTGTCCCCGATAATGTAGAGATAGGCTTTCTGCTGGCGCAGGAACAGCGGGTCGTTTGGCCCCCCGTTGGGCTGTGGAGATTCCTTCCCAGCCAAACGTGTCCCAATGTCTGGGTTGTAGGCACTTAGACGGCCGCTGCCCCGGATGCTGCCCCATTTACCTGCAGGCGACACACATACAAACAAAGTCAAGTCTTCCAAGACATCATGATGTGAACCTTTAATCAACACTTCATGTTGAAGACCATTCTAAAGGATCATTCTGTTTTACTGAAAGAGCTGGAATGATCCTTCAATGTGACGGCATCTGATTCTGTCACATTCAGCTACTACCAGCCAAGCTCTGAAGCAAGGCAGCGATGAGTAAAAACTGCCCAGCTCACTTTGCTACATCTGCATCATGATGATTAATCAGCAGAGGGAAGAATCAAACAGAAACAAACAGGACGTCAGAGTCCAGCTGCAGCGACAGCAGCATGCACACAACACACACAAGCAGTAACAACAAACCCCTTAGTCTGCAGAGACGCTGCTTTTCCCAGAAGGACACCACATTGAAGCTACTGTTAGACATCAGATTGGTTAGAGAGGAGTGCAGGAAGAGTGAGGGGGCGTGGCCTACTGTACCTCTAGGAGAGTTCCTAGCTTTGCCAGAGACTTTGGGCTGAGAGAGGGAGATGACTTTCGCCTTTTGACCAAGTGCTGAGGTCAAATGACAGAGACGGCTCGTTAACCAACAGCGTTAAACAACGGAGGATGGTTCACTGGTTTGCACTGATTCCACACATGATCTAAAGGAGTGTGTTCACTGACACACCATCAACTCTGATCAGTCCTCATTTCCCTATGAGGACAGACTAGCAGCTCACCTCCTCTGCTGAAGGTTCCAGGGACGTCTTCCTTGTTCCCCAGAACCTGCTTCATCAGGTCTCCAATCTTCGGCTGCCTGAGCTTATCGGATGACTCTGTGGAGGACAAAAGCTGTCAGCCTGCAGACAAGGGTCCTCTAACAGCAACATGTGCTTTCAGAGTGTGTGGACTGACCAGATGTGTTCATGTGTGTGGATGTGAAGCCACTCAGGGTGTTTCTGCCGGTACTCTCACTGTAGGAGGGCATGGAGCTGATGATGGCTTGGAGGTATTTCTCCTGCTCCAGGCTGGTGGAGTCTGCTTGAGACGGCACTGGTTAAGATAAAAAACAGAAACAAAATGTTAGACTTGAGCTGAGCTCTAAATCTCATCAATAACTGAGGTGTTGAAAGGTGCTTGTCCCTTTATTGTTTGCTGCACTTCACCAATATTTTTATTATCATAACCTGACTAATTTTGAAATAAAGTTTTGATGATCATTTTCTTAACTGCTTATTGCTTAGTGAAAAGAAAATCTGCCATTTATATTTTCTCAGAAAACTTTAGATTGATATCAATAATGTCTGATGACCTGAAACATTTTGTGATTAAAATGCAGCCAGAATAAACTTGAAATGGTGCAAATATTTTTTCACAGGACAGAACCTGTGCAGAGTTGACAAAGTGGATGTTTTATATCTGATTAAATAAACACCTCACTAATTCAGCATTCAACTAAGATAATAAGTTGCATGTGGCTTCTTTGAAGCCCAACTGTCTCTTACTATAAACTCCAAACATTACTAAAATATAAATATGAACATGGTGTGCACAAAGACGACCAATAAGAACCACACAATAGGCTGCAGTCATCCAGAAAATGACAGAACTGAAACAAAAGGCAACTGAACTTCTCTCTTTTTCTTGAAAACCTTTCAGAAGATTATTCAGAAGATTTATTTTCAGTTCTCAAAACCTTTGGGGTTTAGAAGTAAAACAACTTCAAGATATCAAGAATAGATGTCTACCTCTCTTCTTTTAGTGAAAGAACTGAAATGACTGTTAGGAATGTGCCCTGACACAATGTTGTACCTGCAGTCGGCGCATTGGGAGACTTGAAGAAGCTGACGACTCCCTTGGCATGAAGGCCTGCAGAGCGCAGCAGGACGGCCTTGGTGCGCGAGTGTCTCCAGCACACGACAGGGAAGCGACTCTGTCTGTAGCAGCGGCAAATCCTATGAATGGTGGAGTCTGGAATGTTCTGAGGGATGATCAGCAGGCCGGGGTAGCTGCAGCACAAGAGGGGGAGCCATTTTATTTGTCCGTCTGTCTTTTCTACACACTTTGCAAAAGGATTCACACCCCTAAAAATTTGTTGCCTTTTGTTAAGGTACAAACAATAGGTTTGAAGGATTTTATTGGGATTTCATGTCACAGACCAACATGGAGCCTCGATGTAAAATGGACAGTGAAGGATTCAGTTTTCAGAAACTGGGGTTTGAGAAAAATGTTGAAAACTATATAACGAGTTTTCAACATTTTTCTTTTATTCACACTATTTCATTGCCTTGTTTTCACTTAAAATCCCCACAAAATACACCAAATATATATGCCATGTGGAAATGTTCAAGGGGTGTAAATAGTTTAGAAAGGCCTTGTACATCTGTAGACTGACTGCTGCTGCTGTACCTCCTGCAGACGGTGTACATGCGATTAGCTGTAGAAATCCTGAACGGCTCATTCTTAGATCGTGTCAGGCTGTTGCTCAGCGTGCCCAGACCGAGGCGCTGGTAGTCACGGCAACAGGCGCGCTCCACAACGTTGCTCATAGTCTGTCTGTCTGAAGAGCGGATGGTAGAGGACAGAGTCAGGGCGCTCTGATCCACTTCCTCTGAGACTGTGGAGAAAATTGGTTGATTAAAGATTTCGACCCACAATTCATTTCATTTGTTAAATGATGAAAAACAAAGCATTAAAAAACTGATCAAACTTTTTTCTTGCAATACCTGAGATTTCATCTTCATCCAGCTCAGACTGGAAGCTGCTCCTGTTCTCCCAGGTGGCCGGAGCTTCCTTCTTCCTGCCCACATACTGACGACTAATGGTCCTCTTAGCATTCTTCACCAGGTTTTTGGAAAGTGTCCTGAAGAGGATAAGGACAAACTCAAAGATTTGTATCAATGTGGATGTGGATGAGTAAATTATTTTTGTGGTTTTGAAGTCTGAAATTGAGAAAATCTAAAAGTAAATTTAAACAGTTCTGACAAGTTGTCACATGGATACAAATTCAGATTTATTAATACTCTGCGCATTGTTATGTTTCCGTTTTTTGTGCGTTTCAGATTTTTTTTTCTTACTAAAACTCATATTGCTGCCTATAGCCAAGGACTTATTCTAACTTTTATTTGGTATCCGGGTTCAGTAACCACATTGTGTGATTAAAATGCAGCCAGAATAAACTTGAAATGGTGCAAATATTTTTTCACAGGACAGAACCTTGAAACAGTTGACATTTTGCAACAGTTGACAAAGTGGATGTTTTATATCTGATTAAATAAACACCTCTCGCCACTCATAAAAAAAACTGAGGGACATATTATATGTTTTTTATTTTCTAAATAACTCATGCTGAAATTACATTAAGAAACCAAAATGGACTCGCAAAGCAGCTGGAGTCTTTGGCTCATGATCATGTGTTCATTTTAGTTTTTTTTCATAGGAATATATTTTAGTTTATTTTCATCCACTCAAGCTGCAATTAGGAGTTTTCTAGTTGATTACTGATCTTTCAATAGCCTGACTTGCCAAAAACCACAAAAACTTGTTTTAACTGTACATGAGGTAGTGTGAATTGCTGTAAATTAAATAAACTAATCGGTGGATAAAATCACCTTTACGTGTAAGCGTCAACTAATCACCTAAAATTAAAGACATGGCAATGGCAGCCATTTTGCAACATTCATATGTTGTAATCTGGAGGTTTGGCA
Organism: Micropoecilia bifurca; assembly: GCA_903067075.1. Lineage (NCBI taxonomy): Eukaryota > Metazoa > Chordata > Actinopteri > Cyprinodontiformes > Poeciliidae > Micropoecilia > Micropoecilia bifurca. Next base: position 9,151 of record CAEGAF010074734.1, on the reverse strand, counting down.
GGAGGCTATCTACATAAAATGTATTGTTAATCAGTTAAATATAAATCTCCACTGAGATGATCTTTAGGATTAACCGGTTTTCTAAATCATCTTATGTTCTCAGTAGCAACTATTAGTTCTGAAAGCAACAGCTTTATGTGCTTTATCTCTGTGACACTAATGCATAAACAGAAAACCATGATTCACAAATATCCAGTTTAACCTTCCTACGTTTACAGCATCATTTTATCAAGGCACATCCATGATTCATGCGGAAGGTCAGAACTTTGACTCTGGGTCACAAACAAGCCTCAAAGTAAATCCTTCTTGTACTTGGCCCAACAAACAACCAATTCCAATGACTCGTCTCCTTTCAGAGTTCTGAGTACTTGATGAAATAATGAAATGGCAAGTTACAAAACAAACCTATAACAACAGTCCTTCCCAGTTAGTGAGACTTGGTGTGCTTGGGCCAATGGATAAAGTCAAGCTAAAGGAGTGAAAACTGAGCTATTCTTTGATTTATCTGAATAAAAATTGTTTTGTCTCTTACCTTAATGACTGGTTCTTATCCTTGGTTTTGGGCTCCAACACCAGCTTGCCACTTTGACCAACTGTGAAGGCAAAGGTGCCCTGGACATGCTGAGGAAAGCGCAGCTTATGTAAGTGCTTCCTGAAACTCTCAGCCAGGTCCGATGCAACCTCTTCATCAAAAGCAATTTTCATTAGCTGTAGGTAAGACAGAAAGAAAATGACATTTGATCACTTGTGGGTTACAAGCAAAGGTCTAACAGAGGATGGCTGATTATGAGAGGCAAGTACCTGGAAGGTGCAGGATCGGAGCTGAAGGCCCTCCTGGACAAATTGGTCCATGGTTAGAGTGACAGAGATCCTCTTCTCCTTGGTCAGAGAGGCGATGGGGAAGGAGCGAGTCACTATCTGTTCACCCACTGAAGGAAAAGACACCAGTTAACCTGGTTTAGAATAATGAACCAAATATCCGGCACGTCTCAGATGATCTTTTCTTCCTCACCTAATGCATCACTTGGTGTGCCCTTGAAGATAAGCCGGTAAGTTGTAAGAAAGATGGCGCCCTCTGCAGGAAGAAGAGGTGGCCCTCCCATCTGTCCTCTGGCCTCTTCGCGGCCATCAGGGATGAGGTGGACCCGCATGCCATCCATCACCAGCTCCTCACCAGGCAGCAGCGTTGGCCTTAGCAACTTGGGCTGCAGATGAAAACAAAACAAAAACCAAGAAGAAGCCATAAATCATTTGAAGTCGAAAAACAAGAAAGTCAAGAAAAGTAACGTAGACTTGCATTTAGTTTATTTTTAAGTAGATCAGTCCATTATTTAGCACATTTTCAGGTTTGTGAAAATAACTTAGAAAAATTAACAGAAAAGATCACTTTGTGTTTGTGCTTTAAAGTTAAACTGCTGATGACTGAATGTTTGAATGTGAGTAGTAACTTTAAACTGTGCCATTACTTTAGGCCTTCACACACTTCAAACATCACTCCCATGCTTTGAAATCATGCGACCTGCACTGACTACCCAGAGAGCAAAATATGAGTGAATCAACGTTGAAATAGATAGGCACCAACATTGAATCAGTGTTGAAAAATGACACTGAAATGATATTGAAAGTGGTCAGTGACTGACATGTCGAATCAACATTAATAACTGACACTATATCAATGTTTTTTCAACAATCATCTACATGCACATTTTAGGTTTTTTTGTTTTTTTTTACATTGAATCAAAGTTAAGAAATCAATATTGATTGTTGTACATTTTTGGTCTGATAGGCCTACATCATCACCATTACAAGTTTTTTCACTGCTGTTAAATACACAATGTTGTTGACAGACAATAAGTATTATGTCATTCAAAATGATCTTACATTGACATATTTCCAAAAATGTGTGTACACAAGCTTAAAAATGACAAGATGGCATTAATATTACATTTTATTTAAGAAAACACACATAGAGCTGTAAAAATATTTGATTCCTTTTAGAACAACAGTCTACTGTCCATGGAAGAACAGCGTCCATGAGGTTAAGCCTTGTACTGTATGAACCAGGAGAACATTATGTGTTGGGGTAACCCAAGTTTGATTTTGGTTGGCATCATGTTGGTTCCTTGATGCCTTCCTCCCTCTCTGGTGCGTAACAAAGCCACTTCTTGACAGTTTCACTGTAGTCCTCATCAGTCAGCTTTGGGCCAAACTACTGAGCAGCAGCTGAAAAACACCAAAGCAAGAGTGAGGAAGGTGCCAGTTTGGGCCGGTTAGAAAGATGATAAATGTTTGAAAAGTTTTGAAACACACTGAAATATTTAACTATACTAAAGTACTGGATCTGAGAACACACAGAAACTGTATCCTTCCACTTGTACACTCACAGCTAAATTAATATGCCAATGAATATTCATGAAAATTTATCTTAAAGTTAGTCGACATATATAATCACACTTATCAAGCTGCAGCATAGGCACAAAACAATGCAGTTATTTTTTCAAGATAAAAGTAATGTCACCAAACTTACTGCAAAAGTGCTCAGAGTAGAATTCAATTCAGAAGCAGGTTGCAAACAAGCCAGCAGCGAAGGGCCGTGTGGTTGGGCCGTACCACTCGTGTAAAAAGGTGGGTTGGAGGGGGTGGACCGCTCCACTGATGGAAGTGGCTTGTAGATGTTTTTGTCAACACATTATGCACAAACAGTCAGTAATAATATTTACAGACAAGAAAGAAAATGTACAGAAAGGAATCACAACCTGGTCACTGTCCTCAACAGTTTAAAATGTCATAAACGCTATTACATTGATTTAACATTGATCAGACGTTGGCATTTGAATCATTAGAATTCAACCACAAAACAACATTGACTCTTCAACATTGGTTACTTGGCTAGAATTGGATGATTGTTTGATGGTTGATCCACCGTCAGTCGTTGACTATAACCAAAAATCAATCTTTTTTACCATAATTCAATGTTGAGTTACCATTGCTTGCTATCTGGGTAATGCTAATGTTAAATTGTGACTGCAGAACAAACACCAACCAGAAATTATCTGGAGAAATCCTTGTAAATGAGATTTTATACACAAAAAACTATATAAACCAAAGACCAGCATTATGTTTGTTATATTTGACAATCGTGTGGTATTTTGTCAGCAGCTTCATTTTGATCTGCTGAGGTATTCCAAAGGTAGACTGTGAAAAGTGTGTAGCTGACTTTGTCCTTTTAACCACTTCATCATTCATCTCTCTGTGTGAGAGATTCCAAAGAAACACCCAAAAAAAATCTATTTGACTGAACTGATGGCACAATCAGAACTATGACGTAGGTCCTTTTTGTCAAATTACAACCACACAATGTATTTACTGGGTGTTTATGTGATATACCGACACAAAGTAGTGCAGTACATGGAATCAGAACAAACAGTTCAATTTGTTTTGCAAATAAAACCTAACAGTAACACATTCAGTCATGGAAGGTGTCCTCTTAATGTGGCTGGCACAGAGCATTTCACTCTGTCGCCTCTTCAGCTTCCTGTGACCATCTTCTATCCTTTCTTTACAGGATGCCTATGAATGAGGAGTTTATATACTGAGCAGAGAAAAATGAGATTGTGATCAGCTTTTTCCAGAGGAGGTCTTAGTTTCTAAAAGTATGAGTTCTTGACATTTAAATAAAACAAATCCAATGTCTTGTTTCCTCTGACAGAGTAGCTGACAAACTATTGAAATGCTGGAAGTACAGAGGAGATTGATGCATGATTAGAATCCACAAAATCAAATGAATAGGTTACTTTTGCATTTGCAAAATTTGCTGCTGTACTGAGGTGTTTGGTTCAGGTGTGTTGGAGCAGGAAAGTGGCACTAAGGGCACAGAGTTACTAGATAAAATCAAAGCCTTTTCTATATTAGAACAAACTCTTCAAAGTCCTGCTCTGAATTCATCCATGACTGCAATGAGCTATTTTGCAAAGAACAATGAGTACAAACTAAGCCTCTAGTTTCTAGTAAGCACACCTTTAGATTTATATTTTCAAAAGATTTTGAAAACCATGAAAATTCCCACTGCATGCACTACTTAGTGTTTGTCTACCACTCAAAATGACTTTCTGTTAAAGACTGTGGTTGTAACATGACTCCAGTCAAACCAGTGGATCATTACCAGGTCACTTCAGAACATGACTTGCTGAGGTACTTTATTCATTTCAATCGGTTTTGCTGGAGCAGAGACTCATCCAACACATGCAGGGCTGTGTAGGGGCTAGTGACTGATTTACTCTGAAAACTAAGGCGAGACAATGCTCACATGATGCCATCTTCCTATAAGATATCTACAGCAATGATTTAAAAAAAATCAGTCAGATGAAGCTCAGCGTAGCCCGTATCCGTCTCCAGCACACTGCATGCATGCACCCTTCAGCGTGAAGGCACTCAGCTCTGGAGGTCCTGGAGAAGCTACAACAGCCAGACTGAGCTTCTCCGGCCTCTACAGAGATCAAACAGCAGGGTGGGAGGGAACCATCACCCAGCAAGCACCACTGCGGCATGCTGAGAATCACGCCGTTCTGTCTGTGTGGACAGACGTACCTGCCGTGACATTGCGAGCCTGAGCTGAAGGGATTGGTGGAGAGGGGAGTGGGCGGGGCTGGATGGGGCTCTGCATGACCTTTTTCCAGTGGAAGGTAAAAACAGGAATTGGTTACCTTTTGGATCGGAGGCAGTCTCTTACTCTCCCTGTGGACTGCGTCCAGTGTCTCGATGTGCATCTGGACAATATCTGCAGACACATTTATACTGATGAAGCTCCATACAATGCTTGTAAACTGTTCAATCAGAGATCAGTGAGTGTGGGACCGTACCTGGTATCATAGTGTGAAGCGCCTTCAGGTGCTCGTTTGTCACACCGCTTTCATTACACACTTTATCTACAAAGCGGTTGATAAAGCGAACCACTGAATTGGCCACGTCTGAGCTCTCTGCATCTTCAAAGCCACTCTCTGTGTCGTAGCTCTCTGCCATGCTGCCTGCAATACTGCAAGACAAGATGAACCCGATTTAAACTTCTGTTTCATTCTAACCTACAAACCACCAAGTCTTGAGGAGCAGAACGCATCGCTACTCTGACCCCTAGTGGCTGAGTTGAGGATATGCCTCCCTCTGGTTACCTGTTGGTGACATAGCTGTTGCTGACGCTCTCCACGTCTCCGAGGCCAGAACTCCTTAGCAGCCGGTTCTTGCTGGTGTCCAGTGGCAGCAGGAGGTAGCTCATCCTGTTGGCGTAATGGATGGCCTGGCTGAACACTGTGCTCTCCTCCTTCTGCACGCGTTCCGTCTGCATCTCTTTGCTGAGGGTCGGCCACAGGCGGTTTTGCTCAGCCGCGAGTTCCAAGGCGCTGATTTCCCTTCTGCTGCTTGACCCGTCCTGTTGGTCCTGGTGATGGATCAACAAATATGAGAGAAACAGATGAGCTGGTGACCAGAAGCCACATTTAAGCAGTGCTGATGCTCTCAGTCATATGGAAGGTGGAACGTAGGTGCTCACTGAGTTGCTCTGCTGGTCTCCATCATCTGTCTCCATGTACAGAGCTTTGATGTGGTTCTGAACGTCACTGTAGAACATGGCCTCCCAAAACTGCATGGTAGTCCACACCATGTGTTCTTGTACACAGCTGTAGGCAAACTGAGTGATGCCTGCACCCAGTTTCTGTCCAGTAAAAAACAGATTCTTGAGAAGAAGCCAAGAAACTTTAACCCGGATTAAGCTATAGAAAAGTCACATTCTGAGTGTCTCTGATCTAAAGTTTCTCCAACTGAGTGAAGAAAGGAAAACCTACAGTATCTCACTGCTTTCTTAGAACTTTATGGATTTAAGACTTGAATACATATAATGAAGTGACTTTCTTAATGCTAGTTTGAAACTTACTCTGCAGAAGGCAGTGACAAGCGGAAGCAGAGCGGCTGCAATACCATGTTCATCTATATGGGAACAGTCCTGCATTGCAAGATAAAGAATTTTTAATTAGTTGTTTAATGTGAATACAAAAGTTCACTAAGATTTTATGACAGACATTTCAAAACCTAGTTGGTTTTATATGAACATTAGAGACAGAGACACTAAAAGACGGCGAAAACTTCATGCGACATTAACAGATTTAGCACTGATGTTCTGAGGTGTGTTGCACATGTGCAGGCTCACCTGTAAAGTGCAGTTCATCATGCGAACAATGTAGTCAAACTGCTGGTCGTCCAGCACAGCTCGGTTCTGAAGAACATGTTGATTTAGCTCCTGGGTCAGACAGACCCGTGCTGTGCGACCCTTTAATGCCCGCAGCACAGCCGGCATCAGCTGGACCATGGAGAGAAACAGTCAGAATACACTTTACACACACATGATCTGCTGTGACATGGCCACTTAAGGTCAAATGCTACTGCTGAATTATCAACATCAACGTTCTTTTATGTTACACTTTATATTAGGTCAATATCTTTTAAATGTTACAATTTCCTAGCAGAGCTCAGTTTGCCCAGAAGATGGCACTATTTTGCCCCTTATCAAATCATGCAGCTTCTAAAACAGAGACACTCATTAGCATCTGACCCATAGCTAAGGAGAAAAAGGTCTAGACTGTGGCTCAGTGATTCAGTCTTTTTTTCAGATGAAAGTAAATTTTTCATTGAAAGGAGCCCTGACCAAGTATGGAATGTTTATACTATACAGTTCAAGAACATACTATTCCGTTGTCCCACATTCATGTTTTAAAATATGTTTATAATTGTTCTTATAAGTACTCAAGATTTTCTGATTGTAATTAAATTACCGTACTGAAGTGAATTCACTGTTCAATGACATACAAAGACTTAGAAATCCAAACTTCAGCCTTTGTTTTATACAAATAGGAACATTTTTCTGCTCACTACAAAACCAGAGGCAAAAAAATGTTCCATTTAGCTTTATATCATTTAGGGAAAAAAAAGAATTTATTCCTATTTTCGTTCCCTAAGTTTGGAGTTTAGAAACACTGTAGCTCCATCATGAGTCTCACTCACCTTCTTGGCCTCCAGCATCTTGTTGTCAAAGATATAAGTGATGCAGTTCCTGACCACCTCCAGCCTGCGAGCGCTGTTAGCCATCACATTACCATTTCTGTCAACAATGTCTCCTGAGGGGAAGCACCAGTTATTCATCATCATCATGACAAACTGTCTCTCTTGCTAAAAATAAAATGCTTAGACAAAAGTCTGAGTTGCATAAAGATAAATACACATCTGTATTTTTAGATTTTTAACACAAAGCTTATATTCCCATTGTGAAATATACATCTACAAATCCTCATGGGTGACTTCAATTTGTGCGTTACCATCAGATTCCTCTGTGTGTTTTAGTCTAGAATAGAGGTTGTGCTCACCCAGCGGAGGCCCAGATGGCACCATGCTCTTGAGCTCTGCTTTTACAACAGGCGGTGAATTGTTGAGCTTGGCAACAGCATGATCGATGAAGAGCTGCACCGCAACATCATCCAGAACAGGAAACGGAGTCCGACTCTGGTCCGTACTCTGGCTGGTTTCTGATGGCCTCTGGACTTTGTGCATTGCGACTGCAGGGTAGGGGTTCTCCTGCAAGGACGTCAAGTAAAGGTGAGGGCCAATTCTAACCCTAACTGAACAAAGCAGAAGATGGCAATGAATGGAATGTGAAAGCCCTGAAATATTGGAGATCATACATTTTTAAAAAGTTGCTCTGCCAGCTCTTTGACATGATTCATGACTTTGTGTGGGCAGGCTTCCTCTTGTCGTATTCGCTCCACCTGATTGGCAACAAGCTGTGGAAAAAAAAAGATTTAAACATCTGCATGATATCAAAGCTATATAACCAACATAACAAATACAAAGCAAAATAATAGAACCCAGTGAATAGAACGGCTAAGAATGCAGAGTAGAAACATGTTTTTAAAGATTTTGTTGGCTCCAGTGGCCTTTATTAAGAGGTCTCAGACAGGAAAGTGGGTTGAGAGAGAGGGAAGACCTGTGACCACGGTCATGGGGTCAGGACTGAAACCTGTGACAGCCGCATCAAAGGCTAAAGCCTCCATACTTGGCTTTAACCCTGCACTGCCACACCTTCAGAACATTTTTAATGAATCCCATGCAACTCATATTTACATGCATGTGAAACTAAGTCACAAGACTTAGTTTTTAAGAAATGAATATCAGCAAGAGTCTTTATTTAGCTAGCAATCTAATGTTTGTGCAGAAAGACTCACATCATCAAAGAGGTCGGTGGCTCTGTACGGTGGGCCCCTCTCTGATACAAAGCCTGCGAATGCCATCCCATCCAACACCTTCATCAGGAAGTCATCCTCTGTCAGGGATCTCTGACCCAGGAAGGCCGCCTGTCCCAGTAAAAGGAAGAGACACTTTTGTGTTTTTACAACTAAAACCAAAGGCCTCTCCCCCTCATCAAAACAACCCATTTCTATACCTTATGGAAGCGAATTACAGGTTCTGGGTGAATTCGGATGATATGTAAACACCAGCGATAACCTTGGAAAAGTTGAGCGAAGAGCCAGAGGAAGACGGCTCGGATTTCCTTATCCTGAAACACATCCACAGTTCAGCTCAGGTTATTTATAGGAAGCTCTTAAGCCATGTTACAAAACAATTAAACAATGAATGTTCAGACATATATAGTAGCAGGGTAACAGTCCATTCAATCCAATCCAATCCCATACAGACAGATTTAAAGTTACACACATTCTAAGTAGATTCCAGGTACAAAGCAGATCAGTTTATTGTTCTAAATGGTTAAAAGTCCCAAACATTTGAAAGGAATCACTGACTTAGCATGAAACAACACTCTAAATGAGTATGAAGTGGCAGTGCATGGTGTTCAAGATTTTTAAAATTAAAAGAATTTTTAATTACCGTATTTTCCGCACTATAAGGCGCACCGGATTATAAGGCGCACCTTCAATGAACGGCATAATTTAAAACTTTTTTCATATATAAGGCGCACCACATTATAAGGCGCATAGAATAGACGCCATAGTTATTTTGCCACCCGTCCTGTATTGAACGGGACATGATTTGTTCCGTTCACTACAAATATGGATGTCTAATAATAACATATTGGTCCAGAGTTCAATATATAGCA